>JANAVB010042619.1:12674089-12819089 GCA_029216955.1 Iris pallida | reverse complement strand
CAGTTATAGAATCTAGAGTCTTCTAAAGTTATATTAGCTGGCATGGTGAGGATATATAGTCGGGTTTTGGATATATTTCTCAGACGTAGGAATTTAAGGTTTTTGCAGCCAAGCTAGCGACAATGCTAAACTTTTAAATACCATAATTCTAGAGGTATGTACCTTAGTTACAGACTCTATGGTTTATCGTAGCCTTTCTTACTAGTATGACGAGGATTCTGAGTATCATGATTTTGGACAGACGCATATGATTATCAGATTGTATCTTGAGAAGGTTCTTAAACATATCATCCCTACCTCCGTTTCAGTCTTTTCAAAAAAAATTGTTTTGTTTCATCATCAATTAACTTAGGAGTAGGGATAGTTTAGTTATTTAGTCTAATCCCTTGTAGAACATCATTTATATATAATTCTTTCATAATACGATGAATTAATGACTTGTGATAGGCCTTTATCTTAGAGATGATAGTTTAGTTTTGACATTAGAACAGTAACCCTTGTAGTTAAATCTTTGTTGTTTATGATTACCAGTTCTCACATAGGATGTTAGTCTGCTCAGGAGGTAGTGACCCCTCCGACTGATAAGAATGATAGTAGGATGTATATATTGATGGTTAAAATAGTATATAGGAAAATTTTAAAGTTTTGGTGGAGATTTTAAGATTTAAGAAGGATGATATTGAAGGTGTATGTGAAGGAATACGAAGGTTGATTTTATAATGGAGAATACGTTCCTGTATAACATAGTAGTGTTAGCTTCGAAATATTTTGAGGATAGTGATTTGAACAAGTTTGAGGATTTTATAAACTTTAATTTAGAGATCTTGGATCCAAGTTAGGACAAGGTGTAGGAATTTAAATTTTTGGATAATTAAAGTTTATAAGGGAGAGTAAGATCAAAAAGAAGGAAGAAGAGTTCTAACAAGAGCATGATTCATGGAAAATGCCTTGAAAATTTAGGCCCCGCCTCCAGGAGGGAGTTCTAGTCACCAGACCTAGTTGGAGGTAAGTTCTTAACCTAGACCTTAGCCTAATCTTTGATGATTGCTACACCCTACCATATTGCTTGTATATTTTGATATCTTATGACTGTTTTGATCCAGTATGACTAGTATAGCTAGATGAGACCCCAGACTGATATTCCCTACCATGACCCTATATGTTATTTTTTTCCAATTGTATGATTTAGATAAGTTTTCTTAAGACCTTGATTGTTGGGGGTTTGACCTTGAAGGAGTACGACCGACCTAAATTTTGAGGACGAAATTCTTCTAAGAGGGGTAGACTTGTAACCACCACTTTTCTAAAATGAGGATAATTTTAAACTTTTGTGAAAATTTATCATTAAATAATAGGATTTAAATCATGTTAATAATTTATGATGATTTTTAATTATTTTAATACTATTTAATTTAGTGTATTGTGACTTTGGCACTTTAACTAGTGTAACCTTAGAGTTACTTAACCTAGAGACTAACCATGACCATGGAGACCAAACCATGTGATTAGATTGACTAATTACCACTTTAGGTTAGGAGTATTTTGGTCATTTGTGATTTATTATTATTATTTGAACTTTGATTAATTAATATTGTGCTAATTGATGTAAGGCCCTAACCTAGAATTGCCCTAATCTAGAGGTTAAACATGAGCCTAGATATTTGATTTGTAGCTTCCAACTAGATGACAAGGTTAGTAATATCTAGATATTTGTCTAAGTTAGATATTTTAGCTAAAAATCATAATTTGCTTGGGCCTTTACTAGAAGGGCTTAAATTAACACCTTAAGAAGGCTTTTAAATGAAATTGAACCTAAACCTAACCCTAGAAACATTATGGCCAGCTAAGAGGCAGCCCCCTTGCCTACATAAACACATGTTAGCACCCCTTGCCTCTTTGCATTACATCTTGAAACCCTAAATTGAGTTCTTCCCCAAATTCACCCCTTTTCTCCAAATTACCTCTAAATTGAGCCTAGTCTTTTGATTGCAACACCTTGTTGTAAAAGAGATCATTGGAGGCTAGCTAACAAGGATTGGGAGCTAAATGGGCCATAGCAATTGGAGAAGGACCTCATTTCTAGGCTTTTGCATTGAGATTGTAACTCTCAATAGGTAATTGCCCTAAACTCATTTGTTTTCATGTTTTCTCTTCATAGATGCATGCATCTAGGCACTATAGACATGTAGACCAAGTTTGGTAGCATTTCGTGTCCATTTAATACGCGTATCGGAGGCGTGTCGGAGTGTAGTATAAAGTGTTTGATGAAATACCGCAATAAATTATTTATTAAAGTTTTTCAAAACTAATTTTACTTTCCTGTAGCCTTATATGTGTGATTTGCATTTCCTGAGCACATAGCACATTTTGACATGTTCTTCTTGTCCATAAGTAGACACGGGACTCAG
Source organism: Iris pallida (assembly GCA_029216955.1). Lineage (NCBI taxonomy): Eukaryota > Viridiplantae > Streptophyta > Magnoliopsida > Asparagales > Iridaceae > Iris > Iris pallida. The sequence goes on along the minus strand of JANAVB010042619.1, from coordinate 12,816,681 downwards.
CACGAGAGCTATGGACACTGTCATATTGTTCGACCACGTTTCCTTGAAGCACAGGCCACGTGGACACTACCATTTGGCATAGATGTGGGGGGCAAGTCTGATAGGACCTCCCAAAGTTTCGTGAGGTGTCGTATCTTGTCGAGGGAGCAATCGACCTCGCATCGATTCTACACTAACTGTGTGTACACGAATTCGTGCCCCTGATACATGTTCGACACTTGGACACGAGACCACTTGGACACGAGACAGGCACGTGGACACCTAGACCTATACCTAATCTACCTATGGACATGAGCACGAGACCTAATGTCGTGTGTATCGTGTCCTAGGACACTCGACATGTCAGTACGATGCAGTATTCACACCCAGTCTCTGATACACTGTCTGACACTTGGATTTGACATATTTTGGAGACAATCTTAACACAGTATGGATACGAATGACCCTCCCATGTTGACACACTCACCCCTACCTATTCTCCCAGTTTCACTTGTTTTTGGGTTCGAATTGGTTGTTCTTGGGTTGGTTTTGTTTGACTGATACTGGGTTTTGTGTTGGCTGATACTTTGGTTAGGTTTGTTGCTACTTGGGTTGAGGTTTGCATTCCTGAGTTTAGGGTTGGTGCCTTCAGATGAGTTATATAGTTTGTGGTTACAATTTAGTTATATATATATATATATATATATATATATATATATATATATATATATATATATATATATATATATATATATATATATATGTTTAGGTTTAGGTTTGCACGTTAGTAGTTGGTTATATCATATAAATATATGTGTATCTATATAGATAGGTGTGTGTGTCTTATATATATATACCTTCTGTGATGAATCTCCAGTTTTGTTGTAGTGTTCAGGTGGATTTGATTGTTAGTTAGTTTAAATAGGTTAGATGTTAGCTTTATATATATATATATATATATATATATATATATATATATATATATATATATATATGTGTGTGTGTGTGTGTGTGTGTGTGTGTGTGTGTGTGTGTGTGTGTGTGTGTGTGTGTATATAGTTAGTGTATATATGTAGCCTATATACATATATATAGTTCTTTATATATATGCTGAGTTGGTTTTAGTTTGGGGTTGTTCCCAGGGGTTCTGTTATGTTGTGGGTTTGAGGGATAGTTTAAATGTTACTTTCATTTATATATATTCTATATGTAATATACTTTCTACAATATATATATATATATATATATATATATATATATATATATATTTTCAAACAGTCCTTTTATTGAAATAAAGGAAGCTCTGAGAGAGCATTACAGACGGTTACAGGGCCGAAAACCACAAAACGGGCCCTGCTGAACAAGGTAGAAAATTAGAAAAGTTGAACATCTAAATTTCGAAATTTCAAAACCAAAATTTCAAAATTACGAAATTCAAAAATGCCACGCTCGTTCGGAAACCCAGGGGTGGGTGAACGGGTGCTAAGCCCGAAAGGGGGAAATGGCTCCAAATTTCGAAAATCCAAATTTCCAAAAATTTTGAAAATTTGAAAATTCGAAAAACGAGGTGGGGGGTGAACGGGTACGGTGCCCGATGTTGGGGTGGTGGGCTCGCAGCCCAATGAGGACCCGCTGACCGAGAAAGGGGTGGGGGACGCTCTGCCCGAGAGGGGGTGGCGTACGGCTCGAGGAGCCTCGCCCCCCCCCCCCAGCGTGGTGCCCGGAGCCGGGGGGCTCCGGCGGTGGAGATCGAGAGAGGCGGAGTGGTCCGGACTGTCCCGGGGAGGGCGGGGGCCCGGAGCCGAGTGCTCAGGCGGGGGCTGGGGCTCCGTCGGGGGAGAGGTGGCTCAGGCTAGGGAGGCTGGGATGGGCTCCGACGGTGGAGACCAGCCCAGAGGGGGGTTGACCCGACGAGGGAGAGCGGGGAAAAGGGGAGGAGTGGGAGCCGAGGGAGACGAAGCGCCTGCGGCCGCCGGGAGAGCCGGACGAGGCGGCTAACCGGGGAAAGGGAGGGAGGGGAAGGGGAGGGCACGGGGGCGGCGAAGGAGCGCCGGAGGCCAGCGCTCGCCGCCGGCGCCAACGCCGGAGAGGGGGAAGCCGAGCACACCAAGGAGGGAACGCAAGTCGCGGGGGGGGTGGAGGGTGACCGCAGACGACGGGATGACCGACACCGGGAAGGACGCCTGGGAGGCCGAGCTCAACGATGACCACAGCGCGAGGATCGAAGAGGGGGAGATCGAACACGATGGCCACAGCGCGGCCACCATGGCCCACGAGGGGGGGCCTCCGACGCCGGAAAGAACGTCGGAGGGGCCTGCGGGGCGGGGGCGGGGGCCGCTCTAGTGCAGTCGGGAGGCGCAGGGATGCCGGCCACTGAAGAGAGAGAAGCACGAGCGCCGGAGGGGGGCACCTTCGCGGGAAGAGGAGGCGCCGGCCACTGAAGAGAAGTGGCGAGCGGAGGCGGCAGGGGGCCTTCGCGGGTGGAGGAGGCGCCGGCCACTGAAGTAGAGCAGCGAGAGAATAAGGCGCCGGGATGGGGAGGCGCGCCTGACGGAACGAGGCTCGACCTCGGTGGAAGGTCGAGGGAGGCCGGGGGAACGCCAGGGGGGGCGACCGGTGAAGGAGGACCAGGCGGCCGGCGCCGTGCCCGGTTGCGCCGACTCCGGTGAGAGCGGCGACGCCGAGGGGGGTGAGGGAAGAAGAGAAAGGGAGGGGGGAAGCCGCTCGGCAGGAAGACAACCGGCCAGACGGACCCTGGCCGACCGGTGGTGCGGGGGGGGGGAAGGGGAGGGCCTCCGAGGGGGATGAAGAAACCCGAAAGCGCGGCCTGTCCGAGGGGGCCGATAGACCAAACGAACTACCTTGACACGAAGGGGTGTGGGGGGGCTGCGGCGAGCAGGGGAGGGTCCCCCGACGGCCGGAGAGCGCGCGACTGCCTCTTCCCCATTATCTAATCATATATATATATATATATATATATATATATATATATATATATATATATATACTAGTCTACATGTACGTGCTTTGCACGAATTTTAATTAGAATATCATACGGTCAGTTGTCGTCTTTCCGTCTTTTCCAGGTGACTATTCATGTGTGTGCATTCTTTTACCATGCCAAGAGATTCGAAGTATGAATTTTGTTTTGTTTTTAATTTTCTATTGAAAATAATAATCTTTGGAAAATGGTAAGAAAGAAAATTTTATTGCCATTGGAACATGAAGAGTTGCATGGAAAAAGGAAACTTCATAGCATGCAAACTTTATTGCTTTGTATCTTAAACATAATTGACATGCAAGTTGACTTAATAACATCATGTTTATAAAATACTCAAGGGTATTTTAGGAATTCAAAAGTTTCACCACCAAGTTTTCCTATTATATAGTAGAATAGATATATACAATAATATATATATATATAAAAACAAATAAATATATATATATATATATATATATATATATAAAAAAAAAAAAATATATATATATATATATATATATATATATATATATATATATATATATTATATATATAATATAATATATATATATATATATATAATATATATATATATATATATATATATATATATATATATATATATATATATATATATATATATATATATATATATATATATTATATATATATATATATATATAAATATATATATATATATATATATATATATATATATATATATATATATACATATAGTTAGTTTCTTTAGAGTTGTAGTGTTAGGATGTTGAGTTTGGGATTTCCTAACCCCCACAGTACCCATTCACAGTTCCAGTACACACTCACATTATACACACACACACACATGTTTTTCATTTACCCTTTCCTATTTCTCTATATGTGTATGTATATATTTATATTTCCCCTCTTCTCTATGTGTGTATGTATATATATACTTTCCTACTTTATATATATATATATATATATATATATATTTTTATATATACTTTCCTACTTTATATATATATATATATATATATATATATATATATATATATATATATATATATATATATATATATATAATATATATATATATACTTTCTCTATATGTGTATGTATATATATATACTTTCCCTCTTCTCTATATGTGTATATATATATATATACTTTCCTACTATATATATATATATATATATATATATATATATATATATATATATATATATATATATATATATATATTGTGTATGTCTTGGTTGCTACCTAGGTAATTAAGTACATTGGTTAGTGAGAGGGGAGATTTGGAACATGATAGCAGTAGAGTAGCAGTAGGTTAATGTCTTGATTGTATGAGAGGAACTAATATTTCAGTTATAGGGCTAGAGTATCTATCATGTATCAATGCATGGTATCAATTTCTGAACTTGATGCATAATTTTCTTATAGTGTGTGTCTCTTTTCAGTTTAAGAGTTGAGTTAAATCTCATATTTTCTGAGAAGAGGGTAAGGGTTTTGTAGTTCTATCTAGTTCAGTTCTGTTGGGGCATCATAGTTGCTTATGAGTTGTAGTGGCTTGGGTTTAGCCATAGTGGCAGCCTTGCCTTTGTCACCCCCAGTTTTCATGAACAGTGGTATTTGATTATTTTTCCACTTTAGAATTATTTTGAAATTATTTATTTATTTATGATATTATTTTGGGGTTATTTAAGTCGGGTTCGAATTTCAACTCAATCCGACTTGTATCGGGGACCCGAGGTAGTTTTGACTCTAGTGGGACCCACACATTAGTTAGGCATGGCCCACATGATATTATTTCTAGTTAGTGGGTTAGACTAATTATTTCGTGGTAGGTTTAGTTAGATTAGTATTTTAATCATGACTAAAATACCCCCGACTGAAACCCTTCTCCTAATATTAATCAATAGGATTAGTGGGGGGGGGCTTTTTAGACATTCCAATAGAGGGGGGACACCTATGCTTGGCCAGCCACCTATTGATAGGGATAGGCTTGAGCCTTGTCATTATCCATCCTATTTTTCTCTCTCTTGTTCTTTCCCAATTTTTAGAGAGGAGTTTTTATTGATTTCTCCACCAAATCAATCCATTCCTCCACCCAATCTTCTTCATTTCTTCTCTACTCAAGCTAAGGAAGGAGCTAGCCAAGTTTGGGAGGATTCGGAGCTCGTTCGTGTCCATTTGGAGATTCCTACGTGTCGGTGTCGTATCGGAAGGGTTTTTTTCCTAGATTCGATCTACCGGGAGGTATAAATCTCTTCTTCTTTTCCTTCCTACATGCATATAGGTCTATTTTGAACCCATAGGAATGACCCCCATGGTTGTGTCTCCATTTGTGTCCGTTTTGTGTCCATTTGGAGACTTCTAGGTGTCCTTGTGTGGTATTGTGTCCTAGTGGAGAAAAACCCTATTTTGGACACTTGTATTTAGTTATATTGTTTAAATGATTATTTAGATATTAAATCTCAGATTTCTATTTATTAGAGAATGTGTTCTTTATGTATCTTATGGTATCATAATCTAATTATATATATGTATATATATCAATGGTTATATATATATATATATATATATATATATATATATATATATATATATATATATATATATATATATATATATATATATATATATATATATATATTTTTTTTTTTTTAATATATATATATATATATATATATATATATATATATATATATATATATATATATATATATATTTATATATATATATATATATATATATATATATATATATATATATATATATATATATATATATATATATATATGTCTCTCTCTCTCTCTCTCTCTATATATATATATATATATTTATATATATATATATATATATATATATATATATATATATATATATATATAATATTGTGTGATATAAATTTGTGTCCTACTTATATGTTTATGTGTGTGGGGATTTCGGATGGAGAGGGAATATTGGATTGGTGTGGAAGTGTGTGTGTGTTTGTATTAAGAATAGAGAGAGTGGGATTGAGCTGTAAGGAGGGGGAAATGCCCTGCTGTTAACACAGCAGTAATAGGGTATCAATCTCCACACAGGAGACTGATTTCTGGAGACTGAACAGTCCCCAAAGGGGACTGTTATTTAGCAGCAGCAGTAGCAGTAACTTACTGCTATGTAATAACAGTGAGGGGGGCAGGGGATCAGCCAAATCAGTCCCAAACCAGTCCTTAACAGTCCATATTAGCAGTCCACTCATTAGCCTTAGAGCACACCCCATATCAGTCCAATTAGGACAGCAGTAGCAGCCCTATAACAGCCCTACATTTTAGCCTATAGGCAACCCCAAATCTGTCCCCATGTTCAGCTATTTGGACAGCCATATCAGGTCCATATTAACCACCCTAGGACAGCCCATGTTGACCCATATATGTGTATATGTGTGTGAGCCTATATATCAATGTGTGTAAGCCTATAGGTATGAACCTACATGTGTCCTATATGTGTCCTATGTGTGTGAACCTATGTGTCTATAGGTGTGAGCCTATAGGAGAGCCTATGTGTGAACCATATATGAGTGAGTGAGTGAGTGAGTGAGCGAGTGAGTGAGTGAGTGGTTAGTTTAAGTTAGACTAATATAGGGTAAGGTAATGAGGATAATCAACATGTGTCAGAAAATGGACTAGATGCCTAGGAAACCCATATTTCTTGGTAGGTAAACCCTAGATAGGATAGTATCTAGCTATCCTAAGGAGCCTAGGCTAGTATCTTGAGAATTAGCAGGGTTTCCTTTGTAATGGGCAAGGTATCGGGAATACCTTGTTAAGGGTAATGTAGGTAATTGCCTATTAGCTAAGGTATGTGAGTTTAGGGTTTAAGATATAGTTAGAAATTGTTTCCCTTGGTTGGTAATGGTCAAAAATAGTGCTCCTAGACTAGTTTTGACTTCGGTTGACCATTTTGACTAAAAGTCAACAAAAGTCAACCGAGAGTCAAACTTAGCCTATATGTGACTAGAATTGACCGAAACCAAACCAGAGTTGACCAGTTGACTGAAAGTCAATAGTTGGTCAACATTAGCCTAGTTTGACCTAGGGTTGACTCAGTGTTGACCAAAGTTGACCAGAGTTGACTTTTTGACTAAAAGTCAACTGTAAGTCAACCATTGACCCAGATTGACCTAGTGTGACTTGGATTGACTTCCTGTGACCTTGTTTGACCTTGGTTGTCCTAGTGTGACCTAGTTTAGCTTGGTGTGACTTAGTTTGACCTAGTTTTGACTTAGACTTGCATATCATGACTAGATTAGCTTTTCTTTTATTATTAAACCCTGTTTGACTTATAGTATCTCATCTTTAGGTCTGTGATTACTCTGAGCGTCTGTTCATCTTATCAGCTCAGGACCACAGGCGAGTACATTCACTGATAGCTTTTATTGTCTTGATATCTGCTATATCCGATTCAGTTGTAGTGTCTTACTCGATTTCCAGTCACGATAGTTCACGGACTAGTATATGTTGGATCATGACATGAGATGTTATTCCTGGATTTCCTTGGTATATTGGTACGCGATATTATTATTTCATGTGCTATATAGATGTAATGCCTGTGGTTCGTATTACGTATCTGGGTATACGTGTACGTATTTTGACTCGTATTGCATGCCTCACTGCTTGGTTTATTTGGCATTTTTATTTCTTGGTTCACCTTAGGATTGGTTCGGCTAGGCTTGGGTTTGCTTATTTGGTTCATCATGAACCAAGTGGACCGAACCAACTCCTACCTACCACTCCACTCTTTCTTTTATTAGCCGTCCAACTCTCTCTCTCTTCATTACTCTTCTTCATTTACTTCTTCTTCTTCTCTACCAACACTTCCTCACCTACCAGAGAGAGAGCTAGGCAAGTGTAACTTGCTTCACGAAGGAACTCCCATTTTGTTGTTCCATGTTCTTCTCCTCAAGATCTTAAGCCTCTTTAGCACTTAGTGTTTTCAAATTCCATGGCTCATTATGCGTAGATCTAAGTTTCTAGTATTTTTGATCTTCTTGGTTTTGATATACTAAAATAGCTTGTTTTCGAAAACTAAGAGCTCCTTGCAGTAGGCCTCATGATTTTATACAAGTTTGGTTTTGGGATGGCCGGATTTCACTAAGTCCTGGCCGAGATGGAGTTCCTGAGCTTTTACGCATGTTTGCTTTGGCCGTGGGGAGAAGATGAAGTTTTACGCACACGTTCTAATGTGTTAGCGTAGTGTTTATCCCTTACACCCACGTTTTACATGTTAGCGTGTTATATCAGTCTTTTACGCACACGTTTTACGTGCCAGCGTATATTTCGGCCTTTTATGCTCACGTCTTAACGTGCCTGCGTAGTGCCCCTTTTACGCTCATGCATTGCGTGTAAGCGTATCCCACTCTACGCTGAGTTTATCAATTTTACGCTCAGGGCTCTCCCGCTCGCGTAAAATCGTGCTCGCGTAGACGTGGGCTCGCATAAGTTTTACTAGCGTAAAACCCCTGGCTCGAGCAGACTCTTGCTAGCGTAAAGTTTCGCTCAAGTGTTTCCTCGCGTAGAATCTCATTCTCCTAGAATTTTACGTGCGTATTGTTTTAGTTGCGTAAAGCCGGCTAGCGTAAACCCCACCTGCATGTACCCTTGCTCGCGTAGAGCTATCTTACCTTGTATGTGCTAGCGTAAGCCACATTACGCTTGAAGGCCCCTTGGTCTAGCGTAGAGCTGCTTTACGCCCGAGCCCTTGGGCCTAGCGTAAAGGCTTACTTGCGTAGAGACTTGAGTTCCTACGACATATACCTTTACTTTTATATATAGATATTTATGCCCATTTTATATCTTTACGCCTTTTTGCCATGAACTTGATAATCACGAATTTATCTAATATGTTTGGAAATGATAATTGAACATGGTATGGTATGACAAGTATACATGGCACGATTATCTCGAATTGCTGTTACGACGGCTAACATGGCATGACACGACCTGACAAGAATGATTAACCTGGACACCGTGGATGATTATGTTTGTACATATAAACCGGTACTGTCTTGCATCATGTCTAGGATAGGGATCCCTGAGTACCACGGTCAGGGATACCTACTGAAATTAACTAAGGCTAATAAACTAGAATAATTCAGTAGACATGAAGAGATTCCCAGCTACAGGCAATCCCGTTATCTAGGCACATTAAGTGAACTTGTAGCCTACCGACGAGTAGGGCACATTTCCAGCACACAGTCATGTGGTGCACCATTAATAAACGGACATTCGACCTGGATAACCGGATGGTCTGCAGGGCTTGTGGCTGTTGGGATAATCTCATTGCATCTTGCTAGTAACTAGGCATGTGATAACCCTAGTTAGTTAAAAGTATCAAGCCGTACTCATTGTTTGGTCGTGATTGATTGAATGGAGTTTTATTCCAGCATAGTCTTATCCTGATCCTGTGCTAGATTGTGACATGACGGGATTATTTATGCTTGCCTTAACAATAACGATCGGGGGTTCAGTTCTGTTCAGGCGAAGGGTTACAACCCCGGTCCTTGTTTGGTTTAAGGGTTGTAACCTGGCTCCCGGAGCAGTTCTGTGTCCTCTCTTCGTTTATTGTCTTATCACAATCCCATGCCACGTTCGTCATGTTTTACCTCACCTTAATACCATGACTATTTATGCTTATCTTGACCATAATGATCAGGGGCCAGTTCTGTTCAGGCGAAGGGTTACAACTCCGGTCCTTGTTTGGTTTAAGAGTTGTAACCTGGCTCCCAGAGCAGTTCTGCGTCTTCTCCTCATTATTGTCCTATTTACCTCCCATGTCACGCTCGTCCTATTTTACAAGAATATGACATGACATGGTTACCTATGATTGTCTTAACAATAAAGATCAGGGGCAAGGTTCTGTTCAGGCGAAGGGTTACAACTCCGGTCCTTGTTTGGTTTAAGAGTTATAACCTGGCTTCCGGAGCAGTTCCTTATCCTCTCTTTGTTTATTATTTTATTTTACCCTATGCCAAGACTAATCATGTTTTACTTACAATAGTATTTGAGACGGGTTTCTATTCAGGCGAAGGGTTACAACCCCAGTCCTTGTTTGGTTTAAGGGTTGTGACCTGGCTACTTGAATGGTTTCTTCGTACTCAGTTTACTGTTGTTATCTCTATTATTATCAGTTCTTTATTATTATTTATCTTTAATACTCTATTGTGATATGCTGGTTTTAGTTCCTAAGTGAAGCCTCCTTTGTGGCACTTGCTCTTTCTGGGGTCTGACCCAGCTGGTTTTGTGTGTCCAGATATCGGAGCAGCTCCAGAGGTTCTACCTACCTTCCAGCCAGATGGTGGCCACCAGGCATAACCCTGGCAACGAGTGGGTTTCTTTTGTTCTTCCACTTCATTGTAAATTATTCTTTTGAGGTATTTAGCCGACGAGCACGTATTAGCTCGGTTGTACCTTATTTACTGTCTGCCTACGGGCTATAACATGATTGACAAATCCTAGGGTTGATCATGTATGACTAAACTCTTGCTAGTCTTAACATTTTGTACGACTAGCTTCATGATCATCCAATATGTAATATATGGGACGCCTTGCTATCATATATTTGGTGCTCTGACATCTTGTAACTATTATTGCTTGTTTGAGATTGAGACACTAGGCTTGTTTATGACCATAGGAGACTGATGGATTGTAGTTAAACCCTCATATATCTAGACAGCCGTGACCGTATAGTGAGATGGATTCTGTTTCATTATGCGTAGCTGGCTATGGATGCCCCCGCTCTCCAGTATTCTGGTTCTGGGGTGTTACATGGTTTAAGTGGTGGCCCATCCAGGTCTTGTAAATCAAGATATGTGAGGGTTTACCGAATAGATGTCTCAATCGGTACTCTTCCTTGATCTCTCCTCGTATCCTCTTGATTCTTGGAATTCTTGTCCTGATCACATGTTTGTATCGTTGATCTGTCCTGGTCCTTCTTTATTGTTCCCTATGTCATCTTCTTCAGCGGCATTGTTCCTGGACCTGCCGGTCAGCCAGGCGGAGCACCACCTGTGGACCAGCAGCAACCTGGAGATCAAGCCCAGCATTCAGGAGTGGCCTCCAGAGTCGAGCCTATTGGAGGAGAGCCACCAGTTCAGCCCGTCCAGCCTGCAGATCCTGATGATGGCACTTTGGTGGGTCTCATTAGGTCACTATTAGCCTCCCAGGATCGTCGAGGAGATGCCTTGCACCAGGCGGTGGCAGATGCTTTGACCAGAGGAGGTCATCAGGGTAACAGCACGGCCAACAGCTTCAAGCGCTTAAACCCTCCATTCTTCGACGGCAGCGAAGATGCTATCGCTGCAGATGCTTGGCTTCAGGACACGGAGGTGATTCTAGAAGCGGCAAAGATGTCCGAGATCGAGAAGGTGGCCGTGGTACGCCTACAGCTATTGGATCTTGCCCGCAGCTGGTGGGCATCGCAGGCCGTCGGATTAGTGGCGCCCATTGCCTGGGCAGTCTTCAGGGAGAGATTCCAGACCAAGTATTTTGATGTTGTAGCTCGGTACGATCTACAGACACGATTCACCAATCTGAAGCAGATGGGCAGGACAGTCGATGGATATGCGGCCGAGTTTTCGAGACTTAGTCGGTTTGCTCCCACCTTGGTAGCAACCGAGTTCGATAGAGCCCAGCGGTTCCAGCAGAGGCTTCATCTGGAGATTCTATTGGCGGTGGAGCAGTTTGAGCATCAGACTTTTGATGCAGTATTGAGAGCAACTAGGAGGCATGAGTATACCTCCCAGAGGATCGTGGATAGGACCGGAGGTCGGAAGCGATCCCACAGCCAGATGAATCAGTCATCAGCACCAGCCCCGGCAGCCAGGGCTTTGACCATTGGAGCTCCGAGAAGAGCGGCCTCAGTGACGTCGGTTCAGCATTCCATCCCGACGCACCCTCAGCAGCAGAAGCAGTCTTCCGCAGTGGGATGTTCATACTGCATGAAGCCAGGGCATGTGGTATCAGAGTGTCGCAGAGCACAGGGTTTGTGCTTGGTTTGTGGTACCCCGGACCACAGGGTTGGGAATTGCCCGAACAGGGGGAGTTCATCTTCTTCAGCCTTTTCTAGTCCTTCAGTTAGAGGACCAGTGCCAGTCCAGCAGTAGAAGTCGCAGTACCCGTTTCTGAGGCCATTGTCGATGCAAGCTCAGGCATTCCAGCAGCAGAGACTGCAGCAGTATGCCCAAGCCCAAGCCCTGATCCAGAGCAGACAGAGAAATTTTCAGCAGAGGGGACCCGCACCCAGAGGACATGGTCAAGTGCTGGCTTTGACCATGGAAGAAGAAGGAATAGCACCAGGTGAGGTAGTGGCAGGTACTATTCTCGTCAACACCTTTCCAGCTTCAGTATTATTTGATTCTGGTGCCTCGCATTCATTTATGTCTGCACGATTCGCGACACGGATAGGATTGGAGCCCGAGTCATTATCAGTAAGGCTCAATATACTTACTGGTAACGGACTTGTGGGAGTAGATAGAGTGTTTTCCTCGTGTCGGATCGTGGTTAGCGGTAGAGAATTCCCCGCTAGATTGATAGAATTCCCGATGGCCGACTATGATGTGGTATTAGGGATGGATTGGTTGAAGGACCAGTATGCTAGGATAGATTGCCATATTGGCAGGGTTATTTTTAGCATTCCGGGCGAGCCAGAGTTTTTTTTCTCCCGAGGCAAAGTTGAACCTTCTCCTCCAGTATTATAGATGGCAGTAGCAGCAGTGCAGTTGCCTCGGATAGTCGAGGAGTTTCCAGATGTTTTCCCAGAAGAGCTACCAAGAATACCGCCCGAGCGAGAGATCGAGTTCACTATCGACTTGATTCCCGAAACAGCCCCAGTGTTAGAGAGAGTCTACAAGATGGCGCCGTCAGAGTTAGAGATATTGTACAAGATGATTGAAGAACTTAGAACCAAGAGATTCATTCGTGCAAGTGGATCGCCTTGGGGAGCCCCGATGCTTCTTATGAAAAAGAAGGATGGTACGTCCAGATTATGTGTTGACTATCGTACCTTGAACTCAGTGACAATCAAGAACAGATACCCTCTCCCGAGGATAGATGACTTGTTTGATCAACTCAAAGGGGCATCAGTATTTTTGAAGATTGACTTGCGGTCAGGATACCATCAGATCAGAGTCAGATAGCAGAACATCCCAAAGACAGCTTTTAGATCGAGATATGGGCATTGGGAGTTCCTTGTGATGCCATTTGGAGCAACCAATGCGCCGGCCATATTCATGGACCTCATGAATCGCATCTTCATGCCTTATTTGGATCAGTTCGTGATTGTGTTCCTAGACGACATCCTGGTTTACAGCAAGAGTGAAGCAGAGCATGAGCAGCATCTCCGAGTTGTCCTCCAGATTCTCCGAGAGCACCAGTTGTATGCCAAGTTCAGTAAATGCGAGTTTTGGCTCGATCGTATTTCGTACTTGGGTCATATCATTACCAGAGAAAGAGTGGAAGTGGATCCCCAGAAGATCGTGGCTATAAAATTATGGCTAGTACCTAGCACAGTTGTAGAAGTTCGTAGCTTTCTCGGATTGGCCGGCTACTATCGGCGATTTGTTTCAGACTTTGCTCGAATTTCAGCACCATTGACCCAGTTGACCCGCAAGGATGTGCAGTTTGCTTGGACAGCAGAGTGCCAGGATTCTTTTAAAAATTTGAAGCGAGGCTTGATCACGACACTCATTCTTACGCTTCCAGATGGAACCGGGGGATTCTCAGTATATTGTGATGCTTCAGGCAGAGGTTTAGGATGTGTTCTTATGCAGCATGGGAAGGTAATAGCTTATGCGTCACGCCAACTTCGTGATTATGAGAAGAATTACCCAATCCATGACTTGGAGCTAGCAGCAGTAGTGTTTGCGCTTAAGTTGTGGAGGTACTACTTGTATGGAGAAGAAGGAATAGCACCAGGTGAGGTAGTGGCAGGTACTATTCTCGTTAACACCTTTCCAGCTTCAGTATTATTTGATTCTGGTGCCTCGCATTCATTTATGTCTGCACGATTTGCGACACGGATAGGATTGGAGCCCGAGTCATTATCAGTAAGGCTCAATATACTTATTGGTAACGGACTTGTGGGAGTAGATAGAGTGTTTTCCTCGTGTCGGATCGTGGTTAGCGGTAGAGAATTCTCCGCTAGATTAATAGAATTCCCGATGGCCGACTATGATGTGGTATTAAGGATGGATTGGTTGAGGGACCAGTATGCTAGGATAGACTGCCATATTGGCAGGGTTGTTTTTAGTATTCCGGGCGAGCCAGAGTTTTCCTTCTTCCGAGGCAAAGTTGAACCTTCTCCTCCAGTATTACGGATGGCAGTAGCAGCAGTGCAGTTGCCTCGGATAGTCGAGGAGTTTCCAGATGTTTTCCCAGAAGAGCTACCAGGAATACCGCCCGAGCGAGAGATCGAGTTCACTATCGACTTGATTCCCGGAACAGCCCCAGTGTCAGAGAGAGTCTACAGGATGGCACCGTCAGAGCTAGAGATATTGTACAAGATGATTGAAGAACTTAGAACCAAGGGATTCATTCGTGCAAGTGGATCGCCTTGGGGAGCTCCGATGCTTCTTGTGAAAAAGAAGGATGGTACGTCCAGATTATGTGTTGACTATCCTACCTTGAACTCAGTGACAATCAAGAACAGATACCCTCTCCCGAGGATAGATGACTTGTTTGATCAACTCAAAGGGGCGTCAGTATTTTCGAAGATTGATTTACGGTCAGGATACCATCAAATCAGAGACAGAGAGCAGGACATCCCGAAGACAGCTTTTAGATCGAGATATGGGCATTGGGAGTTCCTTGTGATGCCATTTGGAGCAACCAATGCGTCGGCCGTATTCATGGACCTCATGAATCGTATCTTCATGCCTTATTTGGATCAGTTCGTGATTGTGTTCCTAGACGACATCCTGGTTTACAGCAAGAGTGAAGCGGAGCATGAGCAGCATCTCCGAGTTGTCCTCCAGATTCTCCGAGAGCACCAGTTGTATGCCAAGTTCAGTAAATACGAGTTTTGGTTCGATCGCATTTCGTACTTGGGTCATATCATTACCAGAGGAAGAGTGGAAGTGGATCCCCAGAAGATCGTGACTATAGAATCATGGCCAGTACCTAGCACAGTTGCAGAAGTTCGTAGCTTTTTCAGATTGGCCGGCTACTACCGGCGATTTGTTTCAGACTTTGCTCGAATTTCAGCGCCATTGACCCAGTTGACCCGCAAGGATGTGCAGTTTGCTTGGACAGCAGAGTGCCAGGATTCTTTTGAGAAGTTGAAGCGAGGTTTTGATCACGGCACCCATTCTCACACTTCCAGATGGAACCGGAGGATTCTCAGTATATTGTGATGCTTCAGGCAGAGGTTTAGGATGTATTCTGATGCAGCATGGAAAGGTAATAGCTTATGCGTCATGCCAACTTCGTGATCATGAGAAGAATTACCCAACCCATGACTTGGAGCTAGCAGCAGTAGTGTTTGCGCTTAAGTTGTGGAGACACTACTTGTATGGAGATAGGGTGGAGATTTTTATCGACCACAAGAGCCTGAAGTATGTATTCACTCAGAAGGATCTTAACATGCGTCAGAGGAGATGGCTGGAGCTTCTTGTAGATTATGATGTCAATTTGTAGTATCATCCAGGGAAGGCCAATATCGTAGCAGATGCATTGAGCAGGAGAGCCGGAGTTTATTTCCTAACAGCGCAACCAGAGCTGTTAGTCGATCTTCAGAAGATGGGTATAGAAGTTGTCCTTCCTTCCAGTGTGGTATTGATGGCCACTATGCGAGTTCAGTCTACAATAGTCGAGAGGATCCGGAGGGCGCAGTCAGAAGATTCTAAGCGTCAGCGGCTTAGAGCAAAATGCGAGGCAGGACGCAGACCAGAGCTATGTATCCATGAAGATGGTACACTTCGACATGGTAAGCATCTTTGTATACCCAGTGGAGATATCAGACAAGAGATCATGGCAGAAGCTCACAGTTCGCAGTATTCCATTCATCCTGGTGGTACGAAGTTGTATTGTGACATCCAACAGCACTTCTAGTAGAATGGCATGAAGTGGAAGATAGCCCGGTTTGTCTCTCGGTGTTTGGTTTGCCAACAAGTCAAGGCTGAACATCAGAGGCCAGCTGGACTTCTTCAGCCTTTGTCGATTCCAGAATAGAAATGGGAGCATATAACCATAGATTTTGTGACTGGATTACCTAGATCCCCAGCTAGTAGAGATGCTATCTGGGTTATAGTTGACCGGCTCACGAAGGTGGCTCACTTTCTCCCGTTCAGAGTAGGTCAGTCGACGGCTCAGCTAGCAGAGATGTACCTCAGGTTGATAGTTAGGATGCATGGAGTACCAGTCAGTATCACCTCGGATCGAGATTCCAGATTTACGTTGCACTTTTGGCGTAGCTTACAAGAGAGTTTGGGAACCCGTCTCCAGTTCAGTTCAGCCTATTACCCGCAGACAGATGGCCAATCGGAACGCACGATCCAGACTCTTGAAGATATGTTGCGATCATGTATACTCGACTTTGGTGGTTCGTAGGAAGATCACCTGCACCTGGTGGAGTTCTCATACAACAACAGTTTCCAGGCCAGTATCCAGATGGCACCGTTCGAGGCACTATATGGTAAGAAGTGTCGATCCCCGCTAGCATGGGATGATGTTGGAGAGAGACAGATACTCGGTCCGAAACTTATTGCCCAGACAATCGAAGTGGTCAGAAGAGTCCGGGATCATCTTTGCGTTGCTCAAGATCGCCAGCGTCATTGGGCCGATTCTCATCGGTGTCCCCTTGAGTTTTCTGTCGGCGACCACATATTCCTGAGGATCTCGCCTAACCGTGGCGTCATTCGTTTTGGTGTACGGAGAAAGCTTAGTCCTAGGTATATAGGGTCGTTCGATATCTTGGAGCGAGTAGGAGATGTGTCCTATCGTCTCGCTCTTCCGCCGTCGCTAAGCGAGGTACATAACGTGTTCCATATATCACAATTACGACGGTATATCCCGGATCCGAGTCATATCC
This sequence comes from Iris pallida, assembly GCA_029216955.1. Taxonomy (NCBI): domain Eukaryota; kingdom Viridiplantae; phylum Streptophyta; class Magnoliopsida; order Asparagales; family Iridaceae; genus Iris; species Iris pallida. The sequence goes on along the minus strand of JANAVB010042619.1, from coordinate 12,799,661 downwards.
TTGATCATTCGGAATTGGTTGTTGGTACCAACCTTTCGTATAAGGAGAGGCCCGTATCCATATTGGACCAAAGAAAGAAGATACTCAAGAACAAAACTATCAAGTTAGTCCATGTTGCTTGGGGTCATCATTCTTTGGGTGAGTCAACGTGGGAGCGTGAGGATGATATCCGATCGCGATATCCTGACCTGTTTGACTCGTGAGGTATAATGTCTTCCTTATGCCTCATGGCTTCGATTCCTTGCTTGCATGATTGATTGCCTGATTGTTTGACTAGTATAGCTTGCCTAGGATTAATATAGCTTGTTCTTGCATCTCTAGCCTCTTGATTTAATTCCGAGGATGGAATTCTTTTAAGGTGGGTAGAGTTGTAATGCTTGTGGTTCGTATTACATATCTGGGTATACGTGTACGTATTTTGACTCGTATTGCATGCCTCACTGCTTGGTTTATTTGGCATTTTCATTTCTTGGTTCACCTTGGGATTGGTTCGGCTAGGCTTAGGTTTGCTTATTTGGTTCATCATGAACCAAGTGGACCGAACCAACTCCTACCTACCACCCCACTCCTTTCTTTATTAGCCGCCCAACTCTCTCTCTTCATTACTCTTCTTCATTTACTTCTTCTTCTTCTCCACCAACACTTCCTCACCTACCAGAGAGAGAGCTAGGGAAGTGTAACTTGCTTCACGAAGGAACTCCCATTTTGTTGTTCCATTTTCTTCTCCTCAAGATCTTAAGCCTCTTTAGTACTTAGTGTTTTCAAATTTCATGGCTCATTATGCGTAGATCTAAGTTTCTAGTATTTTCGTTCTTCTTGGTTTTGATCTAATAAAATAGCTTATTTTTGAAAACTAAGAGCTCATTGCAGTAGGCCTTAAGATTTTATACAAGTTTGGTTTTGGGATGGCCGGATTTCACTAAGTCCTGGCCGAGATGGAGTTCCTGAGCTTTTACGCATGTTTGCTTTGGCCGTGGGGAGAAGATGAAGTTTTACGCACACGTTCTAACGTGTTAGCGTAGTGTTTAGCCCTTACGCCCACATTTTACGTGTCAGCATGTTATATCAGTCTTTTACGCATACGTTTTACGTGCCAGCATATATTTCGGCCTTTTATGCTCACGTCTTAACGTGCCTGCATAGTGCCCCTTTTACGCTCATGCATTGCGTGTAAGCGTATCCCGCTCTACGCTGAGTTTATCAATTTTACGCTCGGGGCTCTCCCGCTCGCGTAAAATTGTGCTCGCGTAGACGTGGGCTCGCGTAAGTTTTACTAGCGTAAAACCCCTGGCTCGAGCAGACTCTTGCTAGCGTAAAGTTTTGCTCAAGTGTTTCCTCGCGTAGAATCTCATTCGCCTAGAATTTTATGCGCGTATTGTTTTAGTTACGTAAAGCCGGCTAGCGTAAACCCCACCTGCATGTACCCTTGCTCGCGTAGAGCTATCTTACCTTGCATGTGCTAGCGTAAGCCACTTTACGCTTGAAGGCCCCTTGGTCTAGCGTAGAGCTGCTTTACGCCCGAGCCCTTGGGCCTAGCGTAAAGGCTTACTTGCGTAGAGACTTGAGTTCCTACGACATATACCTTTACTTTTATATATAGATATTTACGCCCATTTTATATCTTTACGCCTTTTTGCCATGAACTTGATAATCATGAATTTATCTAATATGTTTGGAAATGATAATTGAACATGGCATGGTATGACAAGTATACCTAGTACGATTATCTCGAATTGCTGTTGCGACGGCTAACATGGCATGACACGACCTGACAAGAATGATTAACCTGGACACCATGGACGATTATGTTTGTACATATAAATCGGTACTGTCTTGCATCATATCTAGGATAGGGATCCCTGAGTACCACGGTCAGGGATACCTACTGAAATTAACTAAGGCTAATAAACTAGAATAATTCAGTAGACATGAAGAGATTTCCAGCTACAGACAATCCCGTTATCTAGGCGCATTAAGTGGACTTGTAGCCTACCGACGAGTAGGGCACATTTCCAGCACACAGTCATGTGGTGCACCATTAATAAACGGACATTCGACCTGGATAACCGGATGGTCTGCAGGGCTTGTGGCTGTTGGGATAATCTCATTGCATCTTGCTAGTAACTAGGCATGTGATAACCCTAGTTAGTTAAAAGTATCAAGCCGTACTCATTGCTTGGCCGTGATTGATTGAATGGAGTTTTATTCCAGCATAGTCTTATCCTGATCCTGTGCTAGATTGTGACATAACGGGATTATTTATGCTTGCCTTAACAATAACGATCGGGGGTCCAGTTCTGTTCAGGCGAAGGGTTACAACCCCGGTCCTTGTTTGGTTTAAGGGTTGTAACCTGGCTCCCGGAGTAGTTCTGTGTCCTCTCTTCGTTTATTATCTTATCATAATCCCATGCCACGTTCGTCATGTTTTACCTCACCTTAATACCATGACTATTTATGCTTATCTTGACTATAATGATCAGGGGCCAGTTCTGTTCAGGCGAAGGGTTACAACTCCGGTCCTTGTTTGGTTTAAGAGTTGTAACCTGGCTCCCAGAGCAGTTCTGCGTCTTCTCCTCGTTATTGTCCTATTTGCCTCCCGTGTCATGCTCGTCCTATTTTACAAGAATATGACATGACATGGTTACCTATGATTGTCTTAACAATAAAGATCAGGGGCAAGGTTCTGTTCAGGCGAAGGGTTACAACTCCGGTCCTTGTTTGGTTTAAGAGTTGTAACCTGGCTTCCGGAGCAGTTCCTTATCCTCTCTTCGTTTATTGTTTTATTTTACCCTATGCCAAGACTAATCATGTTTTACTTACAATAGTATTTGAGACGGGTTTCTATTCAGGCGAAGGGTTATAACCCCAGTCCTTGTTTGGTTTAAGGGTTGTGACCTGGCTACTTGAATGGTTTCCTCGTATTCAGTTTACTGTTGTTATCTCTATTATTATCAGTTCTTTATTATTATTTATCTTTAATACTCTATTGTGATATGCTGGTTTTAGTTCCTAAGTGAAGCCTCCTTTGTGGTACTTGCTCTTTCTGGGGTCTGACCCAGATGGTTTTGTGTGTCCAGATATCGGAGCAGCTCCAGATGTTCTACCTACCTTCCAGCCAGATGGTGGCCACCAGGCGTAACCCTGGCAACGAGTGGGTTTCTTTTGTTCTCCCACTTCATTATAAATTATTCTTTTGAGGCGTTTAGCCGACGAGCACGTGTTAGCTCGGTTGCACCTTATTTACTGTCTGTCTACGGGCTATAACATGATTGACAAATCCTAGGGTTGATCATGTATGACTAAACTCTTGCTAGTCTTAACATTTTGTACGACTAGCTTTATGATCATCCAATATGTAATATATGGGACGCCTTGCTATTATATATTTGGTGCTCTGACATCTTGTAACTATTATTGCTTGTTTGAGATTGAGACACTATGCTTGTTCATGACCATAGGAGACTGATGGATTGTAGTTAAACCCACATATATCTAGACAGCCGTGACCGTATAGTGAGATGGATTCCGTTTCATTATGCGTAGCTGGCTATGGATGCCCCCGCTCTCCAGTATTCTGGTTCTGGGACGTTACAATAGACATCGATTTAGGAGTGGGCTGGCCCCCTACTTTTGAATCCCGTGTCATAACGTGTCATGTCCAGATCCATTATACTATTCGGGGGTGGGAAATTATTATTAAGGGCTATGTGATCAAAGCCCCATGACACTATATTCATGTGCTTGCGCCACTCTCACCTTACATAGGGTGTAGCAAGATCTCATTCATGTGCTCGTTATCCAGGTTGGCTGGCATGACCCTTTTCAGATTTCTATGTGATTGTCGGGCCAAGTGGATAGCCTGATTATATTTCCCAAGCCGATCACATAACGTTCTAATAATTTAAGTCATATTTTTACATTTATTTATCATAGAAGGCTAAGTTCTATTCGGGAGAAGGGTTACAACCCCGGTCCTTGTTTGGTTTAAGGGTTGTAACTCGGCTTCCGAATAGTTCCTAAGTCATCCTATATATATATTGTCGTTCTACTCAGTACTTACATCTTGATATATATTTCCTGTTGATTTGTCTTGTATTTCATTATATTATCTCTTATAGAATTTGTCAATTCATATGGAACTGATGTTAGTATTTGTACTTGCTCATTTTTCTGACAGGATACCGTTGATATATTACAAATGATTCTGAGGCAGATTGCCCGACCTATTATGGGGACGGATTAGATGGAGTAGACCTGGACTGTGGCTTGATTGTAGAGCCACTAGACTTTGTACGCTCAGAGTAGTGTAGCTTAGTTAGGTTTGCCTGGTCTGCGAGCCAGCTAGTACTTTCAGACTGTAGTAGTTTATATTATATTTCTGTGAGTCTGTGGTGTTGTGTATAGCTTTGGGCTTGTGTGGATCTTGAACTATTTCCTGTCTTCATCTATCATATTTCCTTTTCGTGCTATCTACCTTAGTTTTATTTTATGATTGAGACTGTATTGCTATGTCACCTCCATTCGGAGTGTATATACTGTACAGATACCTTTATACTGTTTAGTTGTAGTATTTATAGATGAACTATACAGCGTTCTACCGCCGATTCTGCGGCGTAGGCTGGACGTAACCACGTACTCGTGCCCCTAATCAGGGTACGGGTCGTGACACGTTTTTATGGTGGCCCATGCAGGTCAGTGTCGCAATTAGTGTGATCTCGTAATGGTGCTCGACTTAGAGTACTAATTACAAGCCTGCGACTAGGACGTAGGATCTAGGGTATGATAGGAGTTACTCAATCACATTTTTGAAAATTTTTGATCTTTTGATTACCATGACAACTCTTTTGTATTGAATTCAATTGTCCTCCTTTGAAAATATCTTATCTTGTGCCATATTGATCTCTTGGGTTCAATTCGTCTTCAGGATGACAGTGACTCGTTCTCAGGCAGCAGGGCCTAGTGCAGTTCCAGAGAGGTCCGATCCAGTAGGACTTTCACCTCCGGCTACGGGAGTAGCAGTCGAGAGAGCAGCAACCTCAGTTCCTGCCCTTCAGGCGGGAGTAGCAGTGACGGTTCTAGGAGGTCTTCCACCTCCAGCAGCAGACCGTCCATAGTCATTCCTGAGACTCTCCCTCCGCAGCCTCCACTACCGACTGATGCACAGCAGATGATGGCCCTCCTACAGCAGATGTTGCAGACCCAGAGGGCCCAGGCAGAGGCACAACAGCATCAGGCTGACGCATCCCACCACAAGATAGAGGTGTTACGGAGAGCATGGAGAACTCCTACCAGCTAGCGATGGCGGCAGTATAGAGGGTTGTACCGGGTACAGTTTAGCAGCAGGGTCAGAGGAGGCCTGGCACATGCCTAGATTTCAAGAAGATGAACCCGAGGGAGTTCAAGGGTACCGAGGGTATCCTGTACGCGGATGACTGGTTGGAGGATGTCCAGTGGAGCCTGGAGTTAGCAGAGGTCCCGAAAGGGCTTTGGGTGACGTCTGCAGCGAGCCAGTTTTTCGATATAGCACTGACTTGGTTTCGCACGGATCCTTGTGCGTCGGTGAGGGGTTTGACTTAAGAGAGCTTCAGGAGGCTCTTTAAGGAGAAGTTCTACCTAGATGTGGCCTTGACAGCTTTGGAGGGACAGTTTGTCGGTTTGGTGCAGGGGAACTCGTCGGTAGACGAGTATGCAGCAGAGTTTTTTCGTCTGAGTAGGTTTACACCAAGTCTGATCCAGGATGAGGGGTACAAGGCCCGCAAGTTCTGGAGGGGTCTTATCCATACAGTTCGTACTCGTACCTTTGGGCGACATGATGCGACATTCGAGCAGATTCTGATGGAGGCACAGATCGCAGAGAATGACTTCGGCCTCAAGCCGAAGAGGGGCAGTGATGTTCTAGGAGCGAGCTCTAGTACGGGGCCGGCGAAGCACCCTCATTTCCAGCAGAGACAGTTTCAGCAGCAGCCTCAGTTACAGTTTCAGCAGGCACCAGCGCGTGCCCAGCAGCACCAGGGACAGGGCCAGAGGCAGACTACTCAGTACGATTTTTATAAAAAGAAGGGACACACTCGAGATGCCTGTAGGAAGAGGTTGGGCGTCTGTCTATACTGTGGGGCGCCCGACCACCAGCTGAGGGATTGCCACGCTAGTGGAATCCGAAGAGGCCAGGACAGAGTGCAGCAGGCTAGAGGAGGCCAGCAGGGGCGTACTTTCGCCATGACAGTTGAGGGCACTCAGGCAGTAGCAGAGCAGATTATAGGTTCTAATCTTTCGATCTCATTTCCGCATTTACCTCCTCATAAACTGTCTTGAAATTCGATTCCATCTGTTCCTTGATCGTTTGATAAAATTTTGTTCTTGTGATGTGATATTCTTCTGAGATAAGTTGTATGGGCTAGGTCGCCTCGATTATAAGATTTTAGAATCCTCTAGGGTCATGCTAGCAGGCATAGTGAGGACATATAGCCGGATTATGGACGTATTTCTCGGGTGTGAGAATTTAAGGTTTTCGCTACCAAGCATACGGCGATGCAAAAATTTTAAATACCATGATTCTAGAGGTATGTACCATAGTCAAGGACTCTGTGGTTATCGTAGCCTTGCTCACTAGCATGACGGAGATTCTGAGTATCGTGATATTAGACAGACGCATACGATTATCGAACTGCATGATTTTTCTGTGTTTACTTTGTTTTAATTTTAGAGGATAAATTCTTTTAAGGTGGATAGACTTGTAGCACCCAGTTTCTAATTAAGAGTAATTTTAAATTTTATAATTTTAGTCATTTAATTATTGTTATTTAATTCATGCTTTGATTTTGGAGATTTTAATCATTTTAAATTTTTAAGCCATGACTAGTGATTTTGATGTTTTACTAGTGAAACCCTAGAGACTATTTGACCTAAAGCCTAACCGTATGATTTGGATGTTTTGTGACATTTCTGGCCTAAGGGTATTTTGGTCATTGGGCCTCTTTGATTTATTTTGATATTATTGCATTGGTGATAGTTGATTTGGCTTTTGATAGGTGAGATTTTGTGTTGGTTTCGTGTCTGTGTCGGACACGTAACAGTTTTTATTTGCAAGTGTTGATGTGCCTCAAGATATTTTTATTTTGCTGAATTTTTTTTTGGAAGTATTCGAGAGGGATTGTTTTTTGCATGTGCTTTTCTGTGATTGCTTATTTTAATTTCGAGGACGAATTTTTTTAAGGTGGATAGATTTGTCACCCCCAGTTTTCATGAACAGGGGTATTTTGGTCATTTTTCCACTTTAGAATTATTTTGGAATTATTTATTTATTTATTTATGATATTATTTTGGGGTTATTTAAGTCGGATTCGAATTTCAACTCAATCCGACTTGTATCGGGGACCCGGGGTAGTTTTGACTCTAGTGGGACCCACACATTAGTTAGGCATGGCTCACATGATATTATTTCTAGTTAGTGGGTTAGACTAATTATTTCATGGTAGGTTTAGTTAGATTAGAGTTTTAATCATGACTAAAATAGCCCCGACTTAAACCCTTCTCCTAATATTAATCAATAGGATTAGTTGGGAAGGGGGGCTTTTTAGACATTCCAATAGAGGGGGGGGGGACACCTATGCTTGGCCAGCCACCTATTGATAGGGATAGGCTTGAGCCTTGTCATTATCCATCCTATTTTTCTCTCTCTTGTTCTTCTCCAATTTTTAGAGAAGAGTTTTTATTGATTTCTCCACCAAATCAATCCATTCCTCCATCCAACCTTCTTCTTTTCTTCTCTACTCAAGCTAAGGAAGGAGCTAGCCAAGTTTGGGAGGATTCGGAGCTCGTTCGTGTCCATTTGGAGATTCCTACGTGTCGGTGTCGTATCGGGAGGGTTTTTTCCTAGATTCGATCTACCGGGAGGTATAAATCTATTCTCCTTTTCCTTCCTACATGCATATAGGTCTATTTTGAACCCATAAGAATGACCCCTATGGTTGTGTCTCCATTTGTGTCCGTTTCTTGTCCATTTGGAGACTTCTAGGTGTCCTTGTGTGGTATTGTGTCCTAGTGGGAAAAAACCCTATTTTTGGACACTTGTATTTAGTTATATTGTTTAAATGATTATTTAGATATTAAATCTCATATTTCTATTTATTAGAGAATGTGTTCTTCATGTATCTTATGGTATCATAATCTAATTATATATATGTATATATATCAATGGTTATACATATACATATATATATATATATATATATATATATATATATATATATATATATATATATATAGTGTGATTATATATATGTGTTTATGTGTGTGGGGATTTTGGATGGAGAGGGAATGTTGGATTGGTGTGGAAAGTGTGTGTGTGTGTGTGTGTGTGTTTGTATTAAGAATAGAGAGAGTGGGATTGAGCAGTAAGGAGGGGGAAATGCCCTGCTGTTAACACAGCAGCAATAAGGTATCAATCCCCACACAGGGGATTGATTTCTGGAGACTGAACAGTCCCCAAAGGGGACTGTTATTTAGCAGCAGCAGTAGCAGTAACTTATTGCTATGTAATAGCAGTGGGGGGGCAGGGGATCCGCCAAATCAGTCCTAAACCAGTCCTTAACAGTCCACATTAGCAGTCCACTCATTAGCCTTAAAGCACACCCCATATCAGTCCAATTAGGACAACAGTAGCAGCCCTATAACAGCCCTACATTTCAGCCTATAAGCAACCCCAAATCTGTCCCCTTGTTCAGCTATTTGGACAGCCATATCAGGTCCATATTAACCACCCTAAGACAGCCCATGTTGACCCATATATGTGTATATATGTGTGAGCCTATATATCAATGTATGTAAGCCTATAGGTGTGAACCTACATGTGTCTTATATGTGTCCTATGTGTGTGAACCTATGTGTCTATAGGTGTGAGCCTATATGAGAGCCTATGTGTGAACCATATGTGAGTGAGTGAGTGAGTGAGTGAGTGAGTATTGTGTGTGTGAGTGGTTAGTTTAAGTTAGACTAATATAGGGTAAGGTAATGAGGATAATCAACATGTGTCAGAAAATGGACTAGACGTCTAGGAAATCCATATTTCTTGGTAGGTAAACCCTAGATAGGATAGTATCTAGCTACCCTAAGGAGCCTAGGCTAGTATCTTGAGAATTAGCGGGGTTTCCTTTGTAATGGGCAAGGTATCGGGAATACCTTGTTAAGGGTAATGTAGGTAATTGCCTATTAGCTAAGGTATGTGAGTTTAGGGTTTAAGATATAGTTAGAAATTGTTTCCCTTGGTTGGTAATGGTCAGAAATAGTGCTCCTAGACTAGTTTTGACTTCGGTTGACCATTTTGACCAAAAGTCAACAAAAGTCAACCGAGAGTCAAACTTAGCCTATAAGTGACTAGAATTGACCGAAACCAAACCAGAGTTGATCAGTTGAATGAAAGTCAACAGTTGTTCAACATTAGCCTAGTTTGACCTATGGTTGACTCAGTATTGACTAGAGTTGACCAGAGTTGACTTTTTGACCAAAAGTCAACTGTAAGTCAACCCTTGACCCAGATTGACCTAGTTTGACTTGGATTGACTTCCTATGACCTTGTTTGACCTTGGTTGTCCTAGTGTGACCTAGTTTAGCTTGGTGTGACTTAGTTTGACCTAATTTTGACTTAGACTTACATATTATGACTAGATTAACTTTTCTTTCATTATTAAACCCTGTTTGACTTATAGTATCTCATCTTTAAGTCTATGATTACTCTGAGCGTCTGTTCATCTTATCAGCTCAGGACCACAGGCGAGTACATTCACTAATAGTCTTCATTGTCTTGATATCTGCTATATCTGATTCAATTGTAGTGTCTTACTCGATTTCCAGTCACGATAGTTCATGGACTAGTATATGTTGGATCATGACATGAGATGTTATTCCTGGATTTCTTTGGTATATTGGTACACGATATTCTTATTTCATGTGCTGTATAGACATCGATTTGGGAGTGGGCTGGCCCCCTGCTTTTGAATCCCATATCATGACGTGTCATATCCAGATCTATTATACTATTCGGGGGTGGGGAATTATTAGGGGCTATGTGATCAAAGCCCCATGACACTATATTCATGTGCTTACGCCACTCTCACCTCATGTAGGGTGTAGCAAGATCTTATTCATGTGCTCGTTATCCAGGTTGGCCGGCATGACCCTTTTCAGATTTCCATGTGATTGTCGGGCCAAGTGGATAGCCTGATTATGTTTCCCAAGCCGATCACATAACGCTCTAATAATTCAAGTCACATTTTTATATTTATTTATCATAGGAGGCTAAGTTCTGTTCGGGAGAAGGGTTACAACCCCGGTCCTTGTTTGGTTTAAGGGTTGTAACTCGGCTTCCGAATAGTTCCTAAGTCATCCTATATATATATTGTCGTTCTACTCAGTACTCACATCTTGATATATATTTCCTGTTGATTTGTCTTGTATTTCATTATACTGTCTCTTATAGAATTTGTCAATTCATATGGAACTGCTGTTAGTGGTTGTACTTGCTCATTTTTTTAACATGATACCGTTGATATATTACAGATGATTCTAAGGCAGATTGCCCGACCTATTATGGGGACGGGTTAGATGGAGTAGACCTGGACCGTGGCTTGATTGTAGAGCCACTAGACTTTGCACACCCAGAGTAGTGTAGCTTAGTTAGATTTGCCTGGTCTGCGAGCCAACTAGTACTTTCAGACTGTAGTAGTTTATATTATATTTATGTGACTCTGTGGTGTTGTGTATAGCTTTGGGCTTGTGTGGATCTTGAACTATTTTCTGTCTTCATCTATCATATTTCCTTTCCGTGCTATGTACCTTAGTTTTATTTTGTGATTGAGACTGTATTGCTATGTTACCTCCATTCGGAGTGTATATACTGTACAGATACCTTTATACTGTTTAGTTGTAGTATTTATAGATGACCTATACAGCATTCTACCGTCGATTCTGTGACGTAGGCTGAACGTAACCACGTACTCGTACCCTTAATCAGGGTGCGGGTCGTGACAGCCTTGCCTTGGCATAGCCTTGTCTTGGTAGCTATTAGCTAGTAGCAATAGGAGCAGCAGGCAGTGGCATGCAACAACAACCATCTTAGCATGTTGCAGTAGCTTTGCAGCAGTTTTGGCACTTGCAGTGGTATGCAGCCACATTAGCTACATGTAGCAGCAAGTGCCCTGCTGCTCTAGGCAGCAGGGGTTATCCCCTTAGTCATGGGCTCAGTGAGCTAGATAGTATTAGCTAGTTCAAAGAATTTTAGTGAGTTCAAATCAGTTTTGAATAGATGTTAGTGTATCCTAAGAGGGACTTAGAAGTATAAAAGGAAATAGATTAGTTAGTCTTAGAGTTTGGTATCTTGAGTTAGTGTTAATGAGTGAAGGTGAGGATTAGTCATGTATCACATGAGAGTGTATGTACCAGTCTAGTTGACATTGGCCTTAGGACTTAAGTCATGGACTTGAGGTATCATAGGTTGTATCAAAGGAAGTAAGTGTTGGAGGGTGGTAGTTGAGTATGGGTAATGGTGATATTGTATGCTATCTTATAGATATGTTGTATATATGTTAGAGATATATATATATATTAGGGAGTATAGATATGTATGCTATATATATATATATATATATATATATATATATATAGATGTGTGAGAGGTTGGCATGTATATGTTTATAGGAGAATAGCCTATGGTATAGCATAAGGAATCCTAGAAATAGCCTATGAGTTATATTGAGTTGTACACCCTAGAGTTGACCCAAATAGGCCTAATTGAATTTGTAGACTTGAGTTTGACTAAACCCTAGACTAGTTAACATAGTTTGACTAGATTGTTGACTATAGTTGACCAATAGTTTACTTTGACCTATAATGACCTAGAATAATGGAGAATGCATTGTAACCTGTGTTGCTCTAAATAGGAATATGTGGCTCCAGTTTGGATATCTATACTTATCAGTTGTTCAGGTTATCAGACGAGTACATTCTCTGATCGTTTCATACTTGCTAGGACTTATATTCTTGCTCTAGACTACTTTACTTGATGCTGTCATGTTGCTATCACGGATTAGTACTATATGGATCTTTTTATGAAATATTATCCTCCAGCGGATGCATCGGATATTTCATGTTCATGTACTTTATCATGTGCATCATGTACTCCTTGTACTCGTATCTATTCATGTATACACATGTTCTCATGTGCCTTCATGTACACTCATGTTCACATGAGCTTCATGTGTAAAATTAGTTGTTATTTATGTACAATAACGTAACTTGAATGGATCCTTATGTATTGATTGGGGTAGGGGTGAGTAGAAGTGGTTATGTGATCATTATCCCCAGTAGGTATTCATGTGCAACTCCGTAGCTTATTTATGTGCAACCCAACCTGTTTACATAACCATCTTGTGCTCTAAATCACTTAGCTACTTACAGTTCTTACTTACCATATATATATTTCCAGTTTACAAATATCTCTCTTATCTTTCATGTACATTTCTTACAGCGTTTCATGTATATTATTCTATTGCTTGTTTTACATTTTCTATCATGATATGAACTGTTTGAAAGGTATTTGCTCGTTCCTGTCCTGATTGGACCTATTGATAAATTTTACAGATAACTTGGAGGTTCCCGGCTAGCCTAGAGGAGACTCAATAGAGCTTGGAGAAGAGGGCTAGAGTTTTACTTACCTTATTTTATTTATGTTTGACTTCTGAGTTGTATTATTTGTGATGTTGAGATGTCACTACAAGAAAAATAGTTTTTTCTGACGGTTTATTTCTTGACAGTCGTTAAAAATCGTCAAAGAAAGGGGTTATCTTGATGGATTTAGCCTTACGTCAAGAAATGCATTGTTTTATGCAATCTTATAGCATAATAGTTGACGGTTTTAGAGGATCGTCAAAAAATACCATTTTCTTTATTAACGAAATGGTGATAACTGTTAACTAATATATGTGCGAAAAAATTGATAAATTTTTTTTTGAACTTTTTATATTTGTTGACAGTCGATGGTTCTTTTTAATCTACTAACCAAGTAAACTTTCTTCCCATTTCTCCCGATCTCTAAAAAGGCCTCTCTCAAAACAAGCCCTAATTCTGCTCTATTTCCTCTCCTCCTCTCTCCATTTCTTCTCATCCTCCTCCTCTCCTTCTCCGCCGCAACGACGCTCATCCGCCGCTACCGCGTCGGCGTCGAGTCCGAGCTCGACACGACGTGAAAGAGGTTCCCTCCGCCGCCTCCGGGGAGTCCAGGTCTTCTACCGCTACCTGGCCGCCTTCAAGGTCGCCAATGAGAGGAGGGAGGCCACCGAGGCCTACAAGGCCGCTCAGGTTCACAAAGAATCTGTCCTCCTCCTCCTCCCAAACCCAAATACTCAGTCTACTATAACCCGACACTCTCCGCAGCGCTCACAACTCGAAGTCTCCAGCCCTCCCCTCTCTCCCTCCTCTTTTTCGCACACTCCTCCCTCGCCTCTGCCGCCTCCATTCTTGCCATCTCCTCCAGGGAGAAGCAGATCGTCGCCATCTTCGTGCGACTACACGTCTCCCTCGATGCCGCTAATAAGAACATCTCAAGCAACTTTAGCATTCTTTTCACTTCCTTTTTTGTTGCTACAATGCTCACCACCTGTTTGTTCCTAGGTCTGCTCGCCAAATCGCTGCAGGCTTTCGTTTCCTTCTTCCTACTCGCCACCCTATCAGCCCTCGGCTACTGCTTCGAGTTTGCTGGTTCAGTTGTCACATCGGCTACTGCTTCGGGTGCAGCAGCAGCTAGGAGCATGCCTCTGAGGCCCATGAGGATGTCACCTGGGTCCCATCAGAAGTACACCACACTGCCGAAGAAGGGAGAAGGAGAGTTTCCTTCGCCCATGTCAATGGAGCTAGCAGTGGAGACATTTGAGAGCCTGGGACTATACCCTAACATTGAAGGGATTCGGGGTCGACTTAGGCAGTGGTTGTCAATAACTAGGTAGTCATGTGATGATGTAACTGATGAAGATATCTGTACGGTGAGCTAAATGGGTATCAATAACTTGGTGTCCTAAAATATTTCCCTTTTCAAGGTAAGGCTCTTGAATCCTTTGGGGGCGTTTGGTATGCGGAATACTATATAACCGAAAATTCTATATTTCCGGAAATCAAATTCCAAGGAATTAAATTTCCGGAAAAATTATATTTCCATGTTTGGTGACAATATAAATATTCCCGGAAAAAAAAATAAAAAATAATAATAACGAAAAAAATGAACAAATATAAAAAAACCGATAGAAGGACAAAAAACCGGTAAAAACGAAAAAAATCGTAAAAACGACAAAATAACAAAAAACGACAAAAAAGATGAAAAAACGACGAAAAAATCGGTTAAAACGATAAAAATGACCAAAAAGCGACAAAAAATGTATAAACGACAAAAAATAACAAAAAAATGGTAAAAACGACAAAAATAACCAAAACACGACAAAAACGACATAAAATCGGTAAAAACGACAAAAAAAACCAAAATGCGACAAAAACGACAAAAAAAAATCGGTTAAAACGACAAAAAATGACAAAAAATCGGTTAAAACAAATAATCGATAAAAACGACAAAAAGAACACAAAATCGGTTAAAACGACAAAAAATCGGTTAAAACGACAAAAAATAACCAAAAAGCGACAAAAACGACAAAAAACGGTAAAAGCGATAAAAATGATAAAAAACGATATAAAATAAGTAAAAATGACCAAAAAGCGAAAAAAAACGACAAAAACGACTAAAAATCGGTAAAAACAGCAAAAAAAACTACAAAAACGACAAAAAAATTGCTTAAAACGACTAAAATTGACAAAAAAAAACGACAAAAAGGACAAAAGTTGGATAAAAACGACAAAAAATAATCAAAAAGTGATTAAAAAAAGACAAAAAAGGGTAAAAACGACAAAAAATTGCTTAAAACGACAAAAAATGTGTAAAAACAACAAAAAATGACAAAAAAGCGATAAAAACGACAAAAAATAATCAAAAAGTGACAAAAAAAGACAAAAAATGAGTAAAAACGACAAAAAATTGCTTAAAACGACAAAATTGGTAAAAACGAAAAAAAATTGATAAAAACGACAAAAAAAGACAAAAAAGAGATAAAAACGACAAAAAATAATCAAAAAGTGACAAAAAAACGACAAAAATGGGCTAAAAACGACAAAAAATTGCTTAAAACGACAAACAATTGGTAAAAACGAAAAAAAATGACAAAAAACTGATAAAAACGGCAAAAAATAATCAAAAAGTGACAAAAAAGACAAAAAATGGGTAAAAACGACAAAAATCGTTTAAAACGACAAAAAAAATGGTAAAAACGACAAAAAATGACAAAAAGTGATAAAATGACAAAAAATAATCAAAAAGTGACAAAAAGGGGTAAAAACGACAAAAAATTGCTTAAAACGACAAAAATTGGTAAAAACGACAAAAATGACAAAAAAAGATAAAAACGACAAAATAATCAAAAAATGACAAAAAGACAAAAAAATGGGTAAAAAACGACAAAAAATCGCTTAAAACGACAAAAAAATGGTAAAAAACGACAAAAATTAACAAAAAAGTGATAAAAACGACAAAAAAATAATCAAAAAGTGACAAAAACGACAAAAAATGGCTTAAAACGACAAAAAATTGCTTAAAAAACGACAAAAAATTGGTAAAAACAAAAAAAAATGACAAAAACTGATAAAAACGACAAAAAATAATCAAAAAGTGACAAAAAAGACAAAAACTGGGTAAAAACTACAAAAAACTGCTAAAAACGACAAAAAATTGGTAAAAACGACAAAAAATGACAAAAAAAAACGATAAAAACGTTCAAAACTAATCAAAATTGATCAAAAAAGAAGAAAAAAATTTAAACAATTTTTTTTTTTGCCCGGGCAAAAAAAAAATACCCACCTATTCTCAAGGGATAGAATTCCCATGTTTTGTGGGTAAACTATTTATCCGGGTATTTATAATTTTCGGGAATAAATTTTTTATAAGCCAAACAAACGTGGTAATAGATTCCCATCTTAAATTTCTCCGGGAATAAAAAAAAATACCGCGTACCAAACGCCCCCTATGTTATTATATTGTTGAAAATTTGGAAACATGTTCCAGAAGCACCATAATTATTCTGTCTTTTTCCCCTTAAAGGTGTTTCCTTTGATATTGTAGATGAGCAACCGCTGCTTAGCTGGTGAGGTTCAGTGATTCCCTGTTCTTAGGAAGTGTATGGATGATGTAATTGGAAAGTTCTTGTGAGATGCTCTTCAGCCTGCAGAGACAATAATAATTAATCTCATTGAGATGGAGATATGGATAAGTCAAACCTCCTCCAGTACATGATTATTGTTCTCATGGTGAATTTCTTCTTTATTTAGTTGTTTCACGTCTTCTCGTTTCCATGAGTTTTGCTATTGTACTCCTTTGTGCGGATATAAGATATGTGTGAAATGTCAAAATATATGACTAAGGCAAGCAGAACTATACCCGTACATTTGTGTAGCAAGTTGGTTGAAATAATGAATGGGCAAGGTAGAAATGTATACATTCATGTGGCAAGTGGCAAGTTATTTTTGTAGTGAGTAGAAGTGATTAGTGGCATCCGCACAACTGAATTGATCCTTCAATATAATCTCAATTCAGGCGATATTCCTTGTCTGAATTATTTTGTCACTTCCTTTACTATTTTCTTTTTGAATATTATTATGATAATTTAGCTTTAACAGTAAATCAGTGCTTAATTGCCTTAAAATCTATTTAACCCCCCTTCAAAGGTTGCTTGGTGATTTTCATTTCACAATAATAGCATCTGATTCATAGAAGTCCTTTTGTTCTATCAAATACTAGAAGATATTGAGAACCATCCAATACAGTTTACAATGTTGAAATTGAAATGTTTCATTAGGTGTACTCACATGTGAATTTTGCACAAGGCGAAGCTACTGTGTATATTGTATTGATGTAATAAGCTTTGGTACTTCAATTTTGGTTGAAACTCCACCTGTTATTAGCTTTCTTCATCAATGCTACTTGACTTGTTTGAAAGACAAGTGAGGGACATTTTTGCTCTTATCCTCTTATTGATTTATATGGAATAAAGAACTGCCTCAATTCTTACAGCCAAGGATATTTACTGCTTATGTAACATCTTTAGTAGCACTCTCTCTTCTTGTGATGACAAACATTATGCATTTTTGTGCTTTGTTTATTGTGTTGGTTTTGAATTATTAATTCTACACATGGACTAAAATATGGGCATGTTGATATTTGAGTTGATTCTGGACTGAAATCTGGGCATGTTGGACCCTCAATAAATGATTTCCAGCATTAAATGATCCGACCGTCGGTATGCACCGGTATACCATCGGTATGCCGGTTTTCAGCCGAAAATGATCCTGGACTAGTTTCTACCCTAGCTTTCGATTTTGTCATCCATTTCTTGTGTTTACAATTATTCCTAAGACTCATTACAGACTCCAGATATACTGTAGCAGGTGCAGGCTTCTTCAGAGTCTTGAAATGATGATGGCATGGCTTGGCTTCTTTCTTTGATAGGTGCTGGCTTTTTTCCTTGGCGGCAGCTGTCCAAAGATATCCAGTTTGCGAAAACTGAATGCGTGGCTCCGGAGATGTCGTCGGACGGTTCAGAGAAATCTTGTAGGATCCGTCGTCTTTGGCCCACCATAATTTTTTCATTGCATATGTCCACATTGATCTTGCTTATTGCTTTTCTGCATGTACATGTTAGACGAACAAAGCAATATACATAGTAGCAAGTGTGATAAGTTTAATGCGCATTAGGACAATGCTGAGTTTAAGTATAAGTGCTAAGGTGATAGCATAAATGTTAGTGATATCATAATGATTAAACTTAATTGAATAACCACAATCAAAAACATAGTTTTGATTTTGGCAACTCGATTAAATTTAAAATAGAAAGCTCATATCACTAATATGTAAACCAATAGGCATATATCACCAAAGGTATAAGTATAAGTAGACATGCTATAGTGATAGTATAAAGATTAGTGATAATGAAATGCTAAACTAAACATATTAACCATATTCAAAAACATGATACAATCATTGGGCCAACAATCTCCCCCTTTTTGATTATAGCAAATCGGTTAAGTTTAGTATGGACAGAACATATGCATGTATCACTAATATACAAAAGACATAAGCAATATCACTGAAAGCATACTACTTAGATTACTTATAAATACATACTTAAACGTACTTCTCCCCCTTTGACATGATCAAAAAATACGCTCCCCCGTACTTATAGATAAGAAGTCAATCTTAAGAACATAAATCAGAGCATGAGGAAGGCATAGACAATCATGATCAAGATATACTAATTGAGGAACAATAGGAGAAGTGTGTAAAGACAAGTGTATAAAACTACATACCAAATGTAGAGTACTAAATAGAAAATTGCTTGTCAAAACACAATATGGTTGGTAAAACTAAAAAAATTTGAAAAACAAGAAATAAGTAGTTTACCAACTTGAAATCCAATGAATAAATCCAAAACACAATAGGAATATTGCTCTAGTTTTGGAAGAGAACTATGAAATAAAGGATTTCAAACAAAAGCCATGAGGAATAGATAATTGCAACTAATAGATACCAATTGAGATATGACATTAAATAAACTTGATACCAATTGAAAAGATGTAAACTTGAAACATTGATCAAAGAAACCATTAATAATCATAATTGTCCACAAATAAATAGTGGAACAAAATAAAAGAATGATCAATGTAAAATATTGCAATTGATATAAAGTAATCTTATTATTTGCAAAATCTATATGCTTATCCAAGTTCATGCATTTGAACTCAATTACCTTATCATGCTATATGAATACCATTTAGATAAACATGAAGGTAAAGGAGAAAAATACTTGAGAAAGAGAAATTCAGTCGACTTGAATGCTCCCCCTCAAAGTACTACCAAAGGTGATAAAAATCATGAATTTTGGATAAGTCCTCAACAAGGAAAGCCAAATCAATTAAGCATGAAAAAAAAGCCAAATTAACGAAAGCATAATATTCATCAAGATAAGATCTGAAAGTTAATATTAGCAAGATGACATATTTAACCCATATGAAAGAGAGAGATAAGATAATAAGGACAATCACATACACTCTCATAAACCCTTCAAAATAAAAATATCATGACCTCAATCAATAAGATATAAAAATGAAGAAAATATGGGTCCATGATAAACTATGTATACGACATATTAAAGGGTATAGATGAATTAAAACAATTTATTTGCTCCCCCTCAAAATATGCGTAACTAGTTTCAAAGCACTTATAGCATCAAAATTTAGGGGTAAATCAACTATTGATTTCTTCCCCTTGCTCAATGCATATAAGGCTATAACATCGTCATAAGACGAATAATATCATCTTTAGTCAAAAGAGATATCCAATTAATAGCCACTAAAGATGAACGATCAAAAGAATATTCTAATTAAGCACATTTAATCAAAAGTTGACATACATTTATCTATATAGAAGGATCTCATATTTAAATATGATAGATCAATTTATGTTATCCTTTGAGAAAAAGTCATCATGAAAAAGAATGAAGTCAATTAAGAACAATCATGATGATATACAGAATATAGCTCAAAAATAAAATAAAAATTTAAACTCAAATATCATGTCCATGATTATCTAATTAAGAAAGAATCAACCAATTTATTACTTTACATGGACTAGGCATATTTTATCACATATGTACCCATCAATCGGGTAATATCCAAACTTTGCTATATCTAAATGAAAGACCAATAAAGTTTAAATAGCAAAGACACTATGTGATCATCCATGAGTAGTCGAAGTAGAGTAGTAAATTAACTTGACATTTACAAAATTAGATAGTTTAGGACTACTCAATCATTATGATCATTCATAAAGAAAGCAAATGAGTAAATATGATCCAATGAATCTCATTAAAGGAAGATCCGAAATCCATATTTATAATAAAATCTCACAAATTAATGAAAATATGGGAAAGAGTCAATCTCATTTAAATGATTGCAAATATAATAAGAAAGAGATGTAAAAGATAATATGATAAAATCATGACTCAAAATGAGAGAAATTTAAGAGATACTAATGACTAGCATGGAAGGAAGTTAAAGTAAGAAATCACAAACCTCTTTTGAAAAACAAGATCCAATCAAGAATTTGTAAAACAGTTTTAGAGAATAAACATATGTATCTAAAATAGGATACAAATTACATTTAGAAGAAACACAGATCTTGTTTATGTAAACTAGCATATTATATATAGATTGAAAAGAAAAAAATAATAGCTAGGTGAGTGAAAGTGACCAAATTATATAGCTTACCAATATATCATAAATAAGCAAGCTACATAACTAATTAAGATTAATGAGGTAAGTCATTAACAAGATAAATGTGCTCATTTAATCTTAAGTCACTAACACTAAAGATACTTACTCAAGCATAGAGTTCACAAAGAAGGCAATACATTTTGAATGAACAAAATAATTTATAGACTCTTTACTAAGCAAGGATAAGAGCATAAGATGACAAATAAATGAATTAATCTCTTATCAAGTATAGACCAAAAGAGATACTCATGAAAATATAATAAAATAAATCTCTTTGCCAAGTATTGAGATTGGTCCAAGATAATAAAATAATATATCGATCTAGAGAATGCAAGATATTATAGCCATTATGAAATAAGTGTATTCTCTAGAAATGAAAAAATCTCAACACAAAAGTTCAAACCACAGTAGCTAAAGTCATAAGAAATATGATGTATCATTTACATGTATTCTCATGAGCTACAAAAATCATTGGACAACAATAATTCAAAAGAAACATAAATCCAAGGAATGAGCAAGAAAAGATCATTAAGATCAAGAAAGCTATAAATGTGCTAAAGATTTCAAGAATCATATTTTACGAAAATGCTTTCATAGTGCACAATAGGAGTATATAGAAGATATAGATTTGAAAATGTGCACTAAAAACAGAGGTAAATATAAAAACGAGACAAAGCACAAAACCAGGTGATTCTTAAAAGAACTTCCATAATTAGTCATGAGCAAGACATTAATAAACATTTCCTCTCAACATCCTAACTTAAAGGTATAAAACAAATAAATATCAAAAGTTAGAAATCATTTATATATATGAAACTATATATATTACTAATAGGTATACATGAAAAGATCAAACATTAATTAAGAACATGTATCCATAATGCCAACCAAAAAGTCAAGAAGTTATCATCAAAAGAAGACTTTAAGGAAGAAGCTAATTGATTCAAGAAGCACAAATTTGGTCAAAGGAATCAATAGCTAGAGTATGAGTTAAGCACAAGTTTAAAAGTAACAAGTATGAATAAATACTCTTCAAGTAAATATAAAACTATAGCTAAACTCATATGCCTACATAAAGGTATTTATACAAAAATAGATATCAATATAAGAGATACATGAACTATATGTAGATGGAAATTTAATGTATATAGTCATGTATCCTTAATGAATATTTGAAAAATCATTACAAAATCAAAAACATGTATAAATAAACTTCATTAGACAAAGACATAATTGATTCTCAAGAAGATAATCAAGATAAAGTATGAGAATCAATAATGAATATATTATGTAAGCACAAGGTTAAAATGGAAGTATAAGTGTATACTTGTCAAGTGATAAGAAGCTTGTGCTAAACATATATATTCACAAATACCGATTTAAAGTAAATATGACATATTAAGAAGAAATCGGTAAGAAGTAACTATTCTCAAAAACTTTAAAGACAGAGAGTTAAAATCATATTAACTCAAATCAAAATCAGGCTCCTATGGACTAGAGTGTTATGCATGCTTCATAATATAGAGATTAAGAAAAACAAGCATGCATAAATCAAATGTGTCACACTTAATAGAAAATGAGTGATAAACTACATAGTGTGAACTAATTATTTAAGCCGAGTAACTAGTCAAGCTAGATAAAAGAATTAATAAGAATATTAACTAAGCATGCTAGTATTGTATCTCACATTGATTTATATAGAAGGCAAATGAAGGATATCAATGTGAGCTAGTAGCAAGACATCAAGATAAACATGCTAGATTCTACAAATATAAACAATTTAAAGAGAAACGATTAGCATGTTACCAAAGTGGCTCTAGTGGCCACACTTGTGTTGGTGCAATTGCTTAGAAGATGACCTTTGAGCTTTGCAACCACCAACACGCTCCTCGGTGCTATGTCCCGATACAAGAAGCTTCACCTACAACATTAGATGAAGACTTTGGTATCCAAATAAACTTGGATCCACATTTATTAGCTTTAGGGACCCACATACTATTTACTCTAGCATTGGTAGAAAAACTCCTACGAATAGGACAAGTGAAGCTCATGTGTCCAATACGAGAGCAATAGAAGCACCTAATACTAGTGTGTGCACATGTATCGGAATGAGTATGATTATGAACATGTGACATACTAGAATGATGAATATCTCTAGAGTGAGCATGAGAAGATTTGGTTTTAAGAATATCATGTTCTAATAGCAAATCATCGTGCATACAAGTAAGAGAATCGAATTTAGCATTTAAAGCATTATTCTCTTTTTCAAATAAAACAATTCTAGAAATAAAATCATCATTTTGTTTCTTTAAAGAGTCAATAGAAGAATCATGCAAATGATTTAGCTCATGAGTTTGCCTCTTAAGATCTTCTATTGATGATGAAAGAGATTTGATTTTCAAAATTAAAGCCTCATTCAAACTCTTTAAAGAAACACAAGATGAGTTTTGAGAATCAAGTCTAGATAATAAAATATTGTTTTCATTTCTCAAAAACTCATTTGCTTCTTCTAAATGAATAGCCTTTTCAGAAAGTTCTTCATTTGTAGAATGAAGGTTGTCAAGAATCTCTAAGGATTGTTTAGCCATGGCTTTCTACTTAGAGCATTTCTTGCATTTAGAAGAAACATGATTGTCTATGCTACTAGAAGTAAAACCCTCTTTATCGGAGGAGTAGGAGGAATACGATGCCATAGAAAAATAACAAGGATCTACTCTAAGGATGTTAAGCCTAACAATAGAGTCCTTGCTCTGATACCAATTGTAGGAACCCTAGAGGGGGGGTGAATATGGTCAAGTTAACTAATCAAGCACTTAGCACAAGCTAATGGGCAATTTAAAAATATAAGTGCAAGAGAAGAAGTAAAAATAATACCGACACACGATATATCCTGGTATCCTCCCAAGAGGCACTCCAGTCCCGGAACTCTCTCCGGCTTTAATCCACTATTTGAGTAAATAGTTACACACGAGTTTAGATCCGAAGAACTCGCCAACTTCTTACACGAGAGCTTTAATCCGAAGGCCTCTCTGACTTCAACCGAGAGTTTGGATACGAAGACTCTCCAACTTCAACCGAGAGTTTGGATACGAAGACTCTCCAACTTCAACCTTTCACAATAGGTTTTGATCTCCTTATACAATAAGATGAAGATCTCACTTTTCAACTCAATAACTCTAACACAATTTGTGGATGGCAAATGAAAGCTTTGTAGAGTTGTTTGTGGATAGGCTTTGGTGGTTTAGAAATTTTGAGGCTCAAAGCATCAACCTTGAATGAAGGGGTTCAAGGCTATTTATAACCAAAGCATTGAAAAGAGCCAAAGGCAACTTTTCAGTCAGCGACCGGCATACCGTCGGTATGAGTCGGCATACCGTCGGTATACCGGTCTGGGATTGCAACGGCTCAAAATATAGCCGTTGGAATCATTTAATGCTGGAAATCCGACCGTTGGACTTTCAACGTTACAAAGTCGGTATACCGTCGGTATGATCCGGTATACCGTCGGTATGCCGATTTTGTAGACAGAAACTTTCTGTGAACAAAATCGGTATACCGTCGGTATGCCGGTTTTCAGCCGAAAATGATCCTGGGCTAGTTTCTACCCTAGCTTTCGATTTTGCCATCCATTTCTTGTGTTTACAATTATTCCTAATACTCATTACAGACTCCAGATATACTGTAGCAGGTGCAGACTTCTTCAGAGTCTTGAAATGATGATGGCATGGCTTGGCTTCTTTCTTTGATAGGTGCTGGCTTTTTTCCTTGGCGGCAGCTGTCCAAAGATATCCAGTTTGCGAAAACTGAATACCTTTCGGGGGCTTCGCCCCCGAATCCCGGACGAGGGGCGCTGCCCCCTCGACCCCCGTCCGCTGACCGGGCAGCAGAACCCCCGAGTGCCTGGCTCCGGAGATGTCGTCGGGCGGTTCAGAGAAATCTTGTAGGATCCGTCGTCTTTGGCCCACCATAATTTCTTCATTGCATATGTCCACATTGATCTTGCTTATTGCTTTTCTGCATGTACATGTTAGACGAACAAAGCAATATACATAGTAGCAAGTGTGATAAGTTTAATGCACATTAGGACAATGCTGAGTTTAAGTATAAGTGCTAAGGTGATAGCATAAATGTTAGTGATATCATAATGATTAAACTTAATTGAATAACCACAATCAAAAACATAGTTTTGATTTTGGCAACTCGATTAAATTTAAGATAGAAAGCTCATATCACTAATATGTAAACCAATAGGCATATATCACCAAAGGTATAAGTATAAGTAGACATGCTATAGTGATAGTATAAAGATTAGTGATAATGAAATGCTAAACTAAACATATTAACCATATTCAAAACATGATACAATCATTGGGCCAACATTTTTGTGCTTTGTTTATTGTGTCGGTTTTGAATTATTAATTCTACACATGGACTAAAATATGGGCATGTTGATATTTGAGTTGATTCTGGACTGAAATCTGGGCATGTTGGACCCTCAATATGGTGGCGTAATATTCTAGAACATAATATGATATATCATATACCGTAATGTGATATACGTTTACTACTTTGTATGTTTTCCTAAAATTGCTATCTTCAGCTCTAGACCTGTTTCAGTTTTGATGCTCAATGGGTTCTTTTTTCCTCTTGATCTCTCAATATAGTTTCAAGGAGTTAATATTTAGCTTGACAAGGCATAATGATGTGCAGGTGAGTTGATCTTTAATCGGGTAGTGCAGTTTTTGTAGAAATGTCTCTTTTCTTTTACTATTGTTATCTACAAGTTGTGCCCCTTTTGTTCATGACTCGCTACTAATTCCTGCAGTTCTTGACCTTTTTAAATTATAATTTATGTACCTCCCTTTGTTTCTTATTTGAACATGTTCCAAGATTACAGTGCTTCTCTTTACTCTGTAAAAGAGATGCTTGTATATGGAACTAGTAATATAATTCCACCCATATTGTGCTTACTGTCTTATATTTTTACTGCAACTTTGGATCCTAGATAGGAGGGTTGTGTTATAGCAGCCAATAACCACATTAAAAGATTATTGGATCTCTATGAAATGAATTTTTACAGAATACACGTTGGGCATCCCTTGGTAGTGACATGTTATATTGTGTTCACCATAAGTTGGCAAGGGTGGCTTTCTATGCCGTCACTCACAAGTGATGTGTTATTCTGATATCATCCACATGGAGAGCCATAGGATGCCTACATGTAGGCCCCAGCCTGCTTCCTGCCATAGGGTGTATATTTAATAGTCCTAGTTGATCCTCCTGATAATATCAGAATGAGCCTCCACGAAATCCTTGATAATATCATAATGAACCTCCATCAATGTATAATGCCATATGTTCAAATTCCCCCTTATCAATTTTAACCTTAAACAGCTGTGTCATATCTTCCCTTTGATCATATTTTTGTCTTTACATTAGGTATCAAATACTAACAACTTGTCCTTTTCCTACTCGAAGCTTGCTCATTTATTTTAATCAAGTTCCCTGTACCATCTATAGTCTGGTGTTCTCTGAGCATGCACTATTAATTGAAGTTTGAAAGACCAAGTTGCAACTGTTAAAGCTATTTCACAATAGTGTGCATTGCTTTATTTTATTGTATTGGTAGTTTCCTTGCAGTTTCTTACCTAGGATTAGGATGAATTGCTCGATAACGAACTCATTCAAAGTAAAAATCTGGGTGAATCTTCATGGGATTGTTTCTGTTGAATAAGCGTCTGTAAGCATGAAATATTTGTTTACCATCGCTATTTTTTTCATAAATATGTGAAGTTTTAGTTTAAACCGTTGTGACTTTCAATTGACTGACTTAAAAAATTTCAGTTGATTGAAGAAGATTTAAATAGGGACTCTGAGTCTGCATCTGGTGCCCAAATAGATGCAGCAACAAGTACTGCTGAAAATTCAACCTTTTCCCAGTCTAAATCTGTATGTTCAATCACCAATCCAATGTTTATTTATTTGTCATCGCAGTATCCATGTTGGCTATGTGTTTGTGCAATAACTTATTGGAGTTCTTCTTTCCATTTTTACCAATTTTCTTATTTGCACATAAATATAAAGGTGTCGTTCAGGACTCTTATGTGGTATCTGGATGGCATCTAAAGGCCTTTCTTAAAATTTAGTGGTGTTATTCGTGACATTTGATATTTATAAGTTCTGGTGGTGAAACAAAGGCTCGAAAATGAGTTTTGGGGCAGCTTTGGCAGTTCCATATCAGAGTTTTAAATTTCACCTCTTTGAGAAACCTTTAGATATAATTTAAATAAGGTTTCATGCATTGCTATGTAGTTTGATATAGTTCTCATGAAGAATGTTGATACTTGATACCATAAACATATTATTATGGACACTTTAAAAGGAATCTAAATATCAGAGGATTGTTCCATTTACTATTTTATATTTGACAATTCAATTTTAGCAAAAAGACCATATAAATTGTTCATGTTCAATATTTGCCATGCATTTTATATCTGACAATTCAATATTCAGGTTAACAGAGTCAGTAAATTTGTTCGTGTTCTAGTAATTGAACTGGATTTGGTTCCTCTTAGATCTTAACATTTCCAACCGTAACTTTGTCTTCAATTAACCTCCTACCACCTCAAATTAACCTCCTACCATTTTCATCAATTAGACCATGTTTTGTAGTCTATTACTCTATTATAGTGGAAGAAATTTTACATGTTCAAGTCATAACAAGGTTTTTCATCATTAACTTTACTTTGTTACTTGCAGCTTCAAGATGAGGTTATTGTGTCCGATGATGAGAGACTGTGAGTTACAGCTTCAGAGGCATTTGCAAGCAGACACTCTTCCATGGGTCCAGAGGATGAAGCTCAGACAACAAGTACTTCAAAGGCGCCTTCTAAGGGTGGGAATGCTATTTTCAAGATTTGATTTTGTTTGCTCTTTTCAAGTAATAAGGACACATCAGACACGACAAAATATTGAAAAATACACTAGGACACCAAAATTAACACCATCTCCATGTTATTGTGTCCTTATTACTTGGTTTTGGAGGAAGGATTATTGTCCAAGTAATTTTCAAGTTTTTGTAAATTTTCTAGTAACTTGCAGAGATATTTTATTCGAGGCCTTAAGATCTTGGCAATAAAGTTAGATTCAGTTTTCATTTCAGTTATTTTTCGTATGAATAGACTTCTATTTTTGCGATGTAGAATGAGAAGTCAGCGTACCAGTATGGAGGAATGTTCCATGCGTTAAGCACAGTCTATAGGCAAGAAGGCTTCCGTGCTCTGTAAAAAGGCTGGCTCACCTCTGTTATTGGAGTCATAAGTTTTTTGTCTATACAATATTGTTCTTATATTTTCAATTAGCCCATTCACAAAGTTCCTTGGGCATACATCAACTGGAAGTGGTACTTGTTGGTTTACCACTTATATGAGTTGTCCCAGATCTCTGATATAAATTCCTTTTGTGATAATCGGCCCGTTTGGTTTATTTTCAGTTTTATTTACATTACTGTCGTGCAGATAGATAACAAATCAGATGGAGAGACAAAGTCAAATAGATAAGAAGCTATATCTCTTCCTGTTATGCAGATAGCTGAAGCTCTACAGTTGCAGATGGAGGTTCAAAAACGTCTTCATGAACAATTAGAGGTAAGTAATTCTTTTACTTTAGTTTCGAATTGATTTTCTGTCAAAAAATTGGCCGTAATGCGTGAAAACAAGTTAAACATTATGGAAATTTTGATATGATGACTTATTATTGGGAACAAATTTCACATTGTATTTAAAATTCTAGTACTTCATGTTAAGATTTATACAAATCATTCATATCAAATGGCACCAGATCACTAGGTTGCGCCTAAGCCATCTCAGGTTGCGCCTTAGCCAGGGGGCACGGGCTCCACGTGGCAAGCATCCTCGAGAAGTTGTAACGGCTTCCATCATTATTGACAGCTCTCACAGCTCGTAGTCGAAGAAAATCTATTCGAATCCCGCACAACGCGTCGCTCGAGGATATTTTGTCAGCATGCAATTAATGCTGACAAATAGCTTGCGCAAATTATCAAGAAGCGCGAGAATCAATTGTCATAATATAAAAGACCTAGTCAAAGGTGCCAAACGTCAAGTTGCGCGCTCGCGTCACCTAGAGTGTTAGTGCCACCCGATCAACTTTTGTTCAGAAGGAGGATGATGTGGCGCACATGCCACTAACCTCGAAGAACGTGTCCACTACACTGCCCATGACCACGTGCATCTCACTCAAACGATGCCACGCATCCCTAGCATTTCAAGTGACCATTCGCGCAACTGGATAGAAGGGGGGCAACCTGAAGTGCGCGCAACTCAGAAAACAGTTATTTTAGAACTCTATAAATAGAGTTTCAAATCAGTACTAAAGCATCACTAATGATCATAATCTACTGAAAAAGTGCTGTTGCATTCTCCAGAGACTTGTGTCATCGATATCACATCATCCAAGGGATAAAGTGATCGTCTTCTGATCAGATTCCTACAGTTGTACTTTTCCAGAAATCAATTGTACTCTTGTACTCTTTTCTTAGTTTGTAACCAAACTTTTGTTTTTGCAAACAGCTTCCCTGAACACCCCACCGACTGCAGGCGAACTTTTCATATACGGAATCCCACCGACACAGGGACGCCAGCTTACTCATCAAGGCGACCCAGCACAACCACAAACTTCGAGGTTCTGCAGGGTCGACATCCCACCACCTCCACAGTTTCCTTCGCAGACTCCACCACCAGCACCTATTTTGTCCCCAGCACCTATTCCATTACCAGCACATGTTCTACATCCATCACATGTTCTACATCTAACATCTATCATGCAGCCAACACCAATTATGTATCCAACACCCATCATGCATCCAGCACCTGTTGTTTATCCAGTACCTACCATGTATCCAGCACCTGTTATGTATCCAGCACCCACCATGCATCCAGCATCTGCTATGTATCCAGCACTTGTTCTGTTGCCGCTACCTGCACTGGACAATGTTACGCTCCTTAGGATTTTTCAACAGCTCATCACTTTCCAGACGACACAAGCCAACATCTTTCGCGACACTTTGAGAGAGGCCCTTCAGACCCGAGATGCTCCCCAACAGTACCCTGGAAGTTCCAAGGACTTCCTGAATCTCAGGCCCAAGGAATTCTATGGGACGGAGGGGATTCTCTATGCTGATGAGTGATTAGAGAACGTGGAGCAATATCTGCAGATGGTCCGAGTTTCGGAAGACCTGAAGATCAAGTCAGTCAGTGCGCAGCTCTTCGACATCGCGCAAACATAGTATAGAGACGAGCCACGACTTTGTGCACAGGACGTGACTTAGGAAGAGTTCAAACAGCTGTTCAAGAAAAAATTCTATCCCGATGTAGCTCGAGAGGCACTGGTGAGTCAGTTCGAGCATCTGGAGCAGGGAAACCTCACCGTCGACGAGTACACCTCAGAATTCTTCCCCCTCAGCTGCTTCGTAGAGAGCATGATCAAGACCCCATAAGACAAGGTCCAAAGATTCATGAAGGGATTATCGTACGAGATTCGCTTAGCTATCGCCACCAGTCGAGCCACTACTTACGAGGATATACTGAAGGTTGCCCAAGTAGTAGAAGAAGAGAGGGGATACAGACCGAAGAGGAACCAAGATGCATTCGGAGGAGGTAGCAACCAGACAGCACCGGTGAAGCGTCCCCAATTCCTGCCGAGGACCTTTCAGCATCAGCAGCAGCAGTTCCATCCCGCTAGTAAAGCTCCAACACTTCAGCAGAACCGAGCTCCGGCTAAAGCTCAGACACTGCTGTGGACACACACAAAAAAGAAGAAAATGCTGTCTTTTATTTATTGGCGCAATGAACCACAAATCGAGTACGCCTGAGAGATCCTGCGCTGAGGATCCCCGAGTACAAAAAAGAATTCTGGGGAATGGGACGATGGAGATCGAGCGGCAGTTGCTCCTTTACTCCGTTGACACTCCGATTACAAAAGTGGGAGAAAACCTAAGAAAATTGCTAACTCTCGGCTCACTGGCAAGAAGCGCAGCAATTTGGCTTTTGAAAATGCTCTCCGTTCTGTGTTTTGGAGAGGGATGAGACCCCATTTTATAGTCGTTCTTGAGCTGGAATGACGTTATGCGCCCACATGAAGGAAACACACTGGTTTTCATGTGGGCGCATAGTCCTGCCTTGGGCACATAGGGGTAGGCGCATGCAGGCTGCGAGATCGTGGGTTGGTCGTGGTGTTGACGTGGCCACATGCTTCGGTGCACGACTGCTCGTGGAGACTGACGTGGTCGTGTGCTTCGCTGCACGTTTTGATCATGGCTTTGACCGAGTCAGGCTTGGGCGCATAGCCATGTCTCAGGCTATGCGCCCTTTTTTTGGGGAAGCTAGTATTGGGCGCATGGAGCTTCACTGGCTGGGCGCATAGAGCTTCACTGGCTGGGCGCATGGAGCTTGACTGGCTGGGCTCATAGAGCTTCACTGGCTTGGGCGCATGGAGTTTGACTGGCTGGATGCATAGAGCTTCACTGGCTTTAGGCGCATAGAGTTTTATTGCTGAAAATTTTTCATGCTTCTACAAGACCCCCTTCAAAGTTTTCGATACTTGAACAAGTTCGAAATACTTTGAAAGAAGCATGGATCGTCTTCTCGTGATGCAATGGGCGCATAGCATGGCTCTCTCGGGCGCATAGTATTTGGCCAGCCTGTCAGAGAGATACGACTGTTGAGATCTTACTCGAAATCCGAACTAACAGATTCATCGGAGTGGAATTTGAAGCGGTCCATCCTTCATACGTCGTCCACGTCAGCAAGTGACAGTCGCATAGTGTGCAGGAAGCTGATTCTTCACGTGGGCGCATAGGCCATTGTGGGCGCATACAATGCAATGGGCGCATGGGCGCAAGGGCGCATAAGCAAGTGGGTGCATAGGAAGTGGCCCGTGCCTATAAATAGGTCCTGAAGGAGAGAGAAAGCTCATTATTTCCTTCTCTTTGAATTTTTCAGAAAACTCTTCATCTTCTTTCTTTGAGAACCATGTCTCCCAAGATCGCCAAGAGATTCGCGAAGGGCAAGGAGGCTGCGCAGAGTGGCTCTCCTCCTGCGGCAGCGTCCTCGGCAGTCCAGGACCCGATTCTGGGTGAGGGCATGCTTCAAAAAACAAAGTCTCGAGCGTTAATTTGCAACGCTCAGACTTTTCTTCTGTCGGGGCGCTTGCGCCTAAGGCAACATACTTCCGTGAGCATCATTATGCGCCCACAGAAGTCATGTGCCAACACTGTGGTGTGCTATGCGCCCACGTGTTGCCATATTATGCGCCCTCTAAGCTGTGGCATGTTACGCGCCCACGTACTGTTCGTGTGTTATGCGCCCACATGTCTTGTTTTGGGCGCATATCCCTTTGGGCGCATAGCCCTTTGGGCGCATAAAAGCCTTTCAGAACTTGGTTTTTTTTTCTGTGGATTTCTGAGTCTGACTTTCTCTTATGTCTTTGACTCTTACAGCATCCATGCCGAAGGCTGAGACCGTTGTGAAGGGGGAGATGCTGCCTCCTTTCATCAAACAAGAGTCACCGTTCATCAAGGAGGAGGTGGTACCAAAAATTGAGGAAAAAGAAGAGCTGGCGCCCATCGGGGAGGGAATTACTCCAAAGATTGAAGCTGCTGTAAATGAGGAGCACAAGCCTGAGAGTAGTAGTACTGGGAGTTCTGACCTTCCTGCCCCAGCCGAGGACCTTGATCAAATGGATCCTTCATATGCGAAATGGTTGAGGGAATGGTATATGCCTCACCACAACTAGGATTTGTGGGTTCCCATAAATGTTCGTATTCTGTCTCGGTATTTCTGTCTGTCTTTAGCTTTATGTTTCACTTCTTTTGGACATCAGATGTAATGCTCTACTTCTTGCCCGGATGAAGAGATGAAGAACTTTTTGTTTTGCTCATGAGGTGTAGTCCTGTGAATATGACTGATTTTGAATAAACATAATACATTCGCTCCATTCTTTGCTTGTGGTATCTGTGGTGCTTGTATTAGAGAGCAAAATACAGCATTTATGTAAAAGGTATCCCGCTGGGGGACCCACCTCTCTCTCTTTTTTTTGTTTGGACCTATTGTCCCTTTGTGCATCCGGAAATGCGAGCAAATAGATTGGAATGATACTTTCGTGGACCTATTACCCTTTGGCACACCGACGGTGCGGATAATAGATTTGAAACAAAACCCAACAGAGGTAACATGGTCGTGATAAGTTTTGTGATCTTGACACCGTGTCTTTTATCCCGGGTTGGGTGTAGGCGTCAAGTCGGAAGACTATCGGTATCGGAGGTAATATGGACGTGACACATGATAATCAGGAGTAGTTTTTGGTGAGATGGATTTTTTGTTGTCAAGTTTGGCTTCTTGTCAGGTACTCCTTCCTGAAGGGGAAGAGACTTTCCAAGCTTCTTCTCCGACGACCTCCACCGAAGATGAGGAGATGGCCCAAGAAGTCGTCAGAGCTTTCTACTCTGTACTGAATGTGAAGCTTCTCGGAGTCCTGAATCGAAATGCTGCCTTCGGCCCTGTGAAGGCTGTTGCCGAATGACAGGTGGCGGCCCTCGAGAGCATTGCCGGCTATGAAGAGCGGGCCAACGCTCTGAGGAAAGTTCTGAACGACCTGGAGGGTCAGGTGGCCAGGTTCCGGGATTCCAAATATCGGAGCCCGACGTCGCTATTCCGTGCAGAGGACGAGGCTTTGGTGACGGCTCTTGCGGAGGAGAAGGCTACCTTCCAGGTAAGGAAGGACGCCCTCGTTCAGGAGATTGGCGAGCTGGCTGACCAGTATGGCCAGTTCAATGCTGCAAGTGAGGCACGTGCTGCCTCGAAGAACAGACTGGCTGCGCAGATCACTGAGATGTATAATCACATTGCGTAGATCAAGAACGAGATCGTCCAGCTGGAAGTCGACTTGAGGGCAAGGACATCTGAACATGAGGATTATTTGTCCCAGGCTGCCATGACTGCCACCACTTCTGTCCGTTTAGAAGAATAGCTGGCGAAATTGGAGGGGGAGCATCAGAGTCTGATCCTCTTTGAAGATGAAGCCGCTCGTCAAGAAGAGGCACGACGCCGAGCTTCTGTGAAATCTGAGGCTGAGATTGTGGCTATAAGGGACAACATCAATCGCCTGTGTATCCCGTAGATTTTGTAACTCTTTTTTCTAGCCGTCACGGCTCTTGTACCCTTTTTCCGTCTTTTGATAGACGTTTACGTACAAAATAAAGAATCTTTTCAGAAGTGAATGTGGTTTTGTGAAATATCGATGCTAGAGGTAATGTGGACGTAGCAAGGATATTTATGGTGGGTATTCCGCTGGAGAATTTTTTATGTGGACCTATTATCCGTTTTATATTCAAGTTATTCGAATATAGATAATAAGTTGAACGAAGCTGCTAGTAGAGGTAATATGGACGTAATAGCAGAGGATGTTCTATATCTGACCAGAGATAATATGGCCGTGGAAAGATATATAGCATTAGGGGGAGTGGATAATTCAGAGGTAATATGGACGTGACTATCCTTGATGACTGCTTTGCTCAGAGGTTATGTGGACGTGGCAAAACATTTAATTATTCCACTGGAAAAATAATTATCAGAAAACAATTCAGAGGTAATAGGGGCGTGACTTGTTTTTGTCAAACCGAGTTTGGACGGAGTCAAAAACGGAAATGATTCCACTGGAAAAATATTTTAGAGGACCTATTATCCAGGGCGTATTCAAGACTCTTGAAATACGAATAATAGTTAGATAGTTTTTCGAACCATATAAACATCGCATTGTACATTTACATGACTGAACATATGTGAACATTATGTAAAAGAGGTTACACATAGTATTTCTTCATGAACTTGCCATTGATAGGCATCATGAGCAAGTTACCATCAGGCTTGATTAGCCGGTACGCACCGTTAGAATACACCGATTCTATGACGAAAGGACCTTCCCATTTAGGCTGAAATTTTCCTTTTGTTTTGTGCGTTATGACCATTGGTCTTCTCACTGCTAAGACCAGATCGCCGACTTGGAAGATCCTTTCCTTCACTTTTTTATTGAAGGCTCTGGAAAGGCGTGCTTGGTATAGCTCAATGCGCTGTTGAGCTAACAAGCGTTTTTCGTCTAGCGCTTCGAGCTCCTGGAGTCGCAGACAGTAGCTTTCTTCGGTAGTACTCGAAAAGAAGGAATATGGATTTCTAGGGGAAGGACTGCTTCGCACCCATAAACCAGAGAGAATGGCGTACTGCCTGTTGGAGTTCGGACCGTTGTACGATAGGCCCATAGACATTCGCCGAGCTTCTCGTTCCAATCGCACTTGTTTGAAGACACGAACTTCTTGAAAAGTTTTATGATGGTTTTGTTGAAGGCTTCTGCTAGCCCGTTAGCTGCTGGATTGTAGGCAGTAGAGGCTATGTTCTGGATTCGGTTCCTATCACAGAATCGATAGAACGCATGGCTTGCGAACTGTGGACCATTATCATGGATGATCCTGCGAGGTAGGCCGAAGCGGTAGATGATGTGATGTTTGATAAAACTGATCACGTTTGACATCTTCACTTCGGTGAGCGGTATAGCTTCCGTCCATTTGGAGAAGTAATCGGTTATAGCTAGGATGAACCGATGTCCTTTGGAGGATGGCGGACTGATTGGTCCTATGACGTCCATGCCCCAGGCTTCAAACGGCCAAGATACTGCTGTCGGGTGTAGAAACTCCGAAGGTTGATGAATGAAATCGGCGTGGAACTGACAAGCTCTACACTTCTTCGCATATTCAACAGCATCTGCTATCGTTGTGGGCCAGTAATAACCCATTCGTTTGAGGCGATCTTGTAATTTGGGGCCTGGTTGATGCGCAACACAAACTCCATCGTGAGCCTCTCGGAGTGCATATTTGGCTTCTGTGTCTGATAAGCATTGTAATAGTAGCCCGTCGTAAGAGCGTCGGTACATCATCTTGGTAGCTGTGTCATAGTAAAATATGAGGGATCGTCTTTGGATGGATACTGCTTCCTTCGGGTCCTCGGGGAGGATTCCATAGATAGCGCAGTCTATGAAGGAAAATCTCCAATCTTTGACATCGACGTTTGTTTCCGCTGCGTAACTGTGATGAATATGCAAGGCATTTTTCACACAGAATAGTTTTCGACCAGACACTGTGATCGACTACTGAGTATTGGTTGGAACGGTCAAGGAAGCAGCGAGACCGGCTAGAGCATCTGCTTCTATATTCTGTAGTCGGAGCACGTGCTCGATGAAGAATCCAGCGAAAGTAGACGCCAACTCGATTGTTGCTCTGTGGTAGGGGATGAGATCTTCGTGGCGAACTTCATAATCCCCTCGGACCTGACTAACTATTAGCTTGGAATCGCTGTAAGCTTCTAGATAGTCAACTCCCAGTTGCTTTGCCAGTTGTAGACCGATTAATAGAGCATTATATTCGGCCACGTTGTTGGTGCATGGTTCCACGAGAGAATATGCACGGTGTATAACCAGATGATCAGGTGACACGAGCACGACATATACTCCAGCCACGATATTTATTTTGGGTCCTGTTCTTGATGCGCCGTCAAAGAACATTCGCCAAATCGGGATTTCTTCAGTTGCAGTGTTAGACTCCACCACTTCGTCGGGGATTTCATCGTAGAGTTTGGACGATTCTGGCACCGGATGAGCTGCTAGGAAATTAGGTAATGCTTGGCCTTTTACTGACTTCTGAGGAACGAAGATCATATCGTATGGAGTCAGCAACATTGCCCATGTAGCAAAACGGGAATTGAGAGAGCCCAGTTTAGTCATGAGTATTCTGAGAGGGTTGACTTTAGATATATTGTGGATAGTCTGCCCAGACACAGTGGCGTGTCTTCTGGATGGCAAATACTAGTGCAAGACATTCCTTCTCTACCGGTGTGTATCTGTGTTCGGCACCCACCATTGTGCGGCTGAGGTAGTAGATTGCCTGTTCATAGCCGCCTTCATTCTTCTGAGCTAATAGGGCGCCAAGAGAATGGTCCATAGCGCGAACATATAGTAAGAAGGGCTTCCCCATTATTGGAGCTACCAATACTGGAGGGCTTGTAAGATACGCCTTGATGTTATCGAATGCGCGTTGACATTGTTCAGATCAGACGAAAGATACGCCTTTCTTCATGAGCTGAGTTAATGGTTGACACCTTCCAGAGAGGTTCGAAATGAATCGTCTGATGTAGGCTAGCCTGCCTTGTAGTCCGCGTAGCTCTTTGAGGTTTCTTGGAGGATGCATATCGAGAATAGCCTTCACTTTCTCCGGGTCCAGATGTATACCCTTTGAAGTGATGACGAAACCAAGGAACTTGCCACTGGAGACTCCCAGAAAAGACTTGGTTGGATTTATCTTGAGTTGGTGTGCACGCATTAGTTCGAACACCGTTCTCAAGTCTTGGAGGTGGTTGCCCTTGAGACGACTTTTAACTGCGATATCGTCTACGTAGTACTCCACAGTTTTGCGCAAATGATCGCGAAAAATCGTGTTCATGGCTCACTGGTATGTCGCCCCTGCATTCTTCAATTCGAAGGGCATCACCTTATAGCAGTATACCCCCAACGGTGTTCGAAAAGATGTGTGCTTCTCGTCGTCGGGGAACATCTTGATCTGGTTGTAGCCTGAGAACCCATCCATGAAGGACATTCATTCGAAGCCGCAAGTATTGTCGATCACTACGTCGGTGATCGGTAGAGGGAACTCGTCCTTCGGGCATGCAGAGTTCAAATCACGGTAGTCGATACAGACTCGAACTTTGCCGTTCTTTTTCATGACTGGGACGATGTTGGCAACCCAGTCTGGATGTTGTTCTTCGCGAATGAATCCACTGGCAATGAGCTTCTTGACTTCATTCTCGATGGCTTCCATGACGTCTGGTCGGAATCGTCGTTGTTGCTGCTTCACCGGCTTAGCTTTAGACGAAATATTCAGGCTGTGCATGGCGACTTTAGGGTCTAAGCCTGGCATGTCTTCATAGCTCCATGCGAAGACGTCGATGTATTCTCTTATAAGCTGTATAAGAGATCGGCGTTCGTTGTCAGATAGACTTTTGCTGATGAAGATTGGTTTGAAAGATGCTTCATCTCCTAGATTGACTTGGATGACTTCGTCTTCGGTAGGCGGTTCACGTTGTTCGAAGCGCAACTCCCACCTAGTATCCATCTTTTGATCCTATTGTTCAATCTCGTTTGATTGGTCATCGTCTGCAATTTGGTCAACGAAAACCATGTTGACGGACAGAGTTGTCTTGAATATGTCGCCAATGCTGGAGTCTGAGTCCCAGAGAGAGGAATCAGAAGAATGAGGACAACGATCTGCTTCATCATCTTATCTTTCGGGAGTTGTTGGAGGAGTGACATAACTCAAACCAACACCGTTTCGTTGATAGTAGTTCTCGGATTTGCCGGGAGGAGCAAAGTGTCGTATTGGCAACCGTCGTCCTCGGCCGTAATTTAGCCCTTTGTCGCTTTTGATGTCATATCCTATGTTCTGGATGATATTCTTGGCCTGCCAACTATACCAGAAAAGTTGTATTTTCCCAGAGTCATAGTCAGCGTTTGTGTTGTGCTTAGGAGAAGTAGAGTTTGGAACGAATTTTCTCTCGCCAATTATACAATCGAAGATGATTAGTTCTTCATCCTTCTTTCTGGCTGGAACGATGAAGTAGAGGATATCTTCTGGGTAAACTTTCTCCCGCAGGTGAGGCGTCGTGACCGGCATGCAGAGGTGTGGTCCTATGCCGTTCTCTAAAGCGAATATCGTATCTATGTAGTGGTTTACAGATTGATAGACATCGGAGTAATTCAAGGATAAACCTTTACTAAGGAAATACGCAAGTTCTTCTTCAGGGATAACATCATCCGCTGAAGGTACATTATTATGAGCATTGATATACTCATTGAGAGAATCATCATCTGGAAGAGGAGCCATAGTCTTGGCCGAGTTCACCACGTAGGGTAATTCTTCAGGATTGGGAGGACGGGCATCAGTAGGTTCCTCTCGGGGTGTCTTGCTGAGAGTGATGGTCAATGGTTTGACCTTGTCAGGGTTCTTCTTTTTCACCCAGATTGTGAGAGGCTTCGGAGTACTTTTTGGAGTAGTACGTCCTTTGACTTGGATAATTAGGGGACCATTATTGGAGGATGGACTTGCTTCAGCTTCATTGTCAGCTTCGTTTCTGTCATCCTTGGGGGGCTGAGATTGGTAAAGTACCGAATCTTCATAGTAAGCTTCGATGCCCTTAAAAGGATCGACATCAGCAAACTCCGTCTTCACGACACCGTCGCTGTTGACGTACTTGAAGCACTGGTGAAGTGTGGATGGAACGATCATGTTCTCGTGTATCCATGGACGTCCCAACAAGACGTTGTAGGATACGTTGGCATCGATCACATAGCAGGAAACCTCCGTTCGGAGATCATCGATCTGGCATTTGAGACGGATCTTGTCCAGCGGATGGCTTCGACCAGCATTGAAAGCCATGATAGTTGTGTTGGTTGCAGATAGCTTGTGTAGAGGGATTTCCAGAATTTGAAGCAAACTTCTAGGAATGATGCTGAGGGAGGATCCTGGATCGATGTGCATGCGGTCCACCTTGATCGTCCCGATATACCCTGTATAGTACAGGGGTCTATTATGACGATTATTTTTGAGTAGCATGTCCTCCTTTGAAAAGGTGATGTTGGGCACCACTTCCATAGTACTTTGGCAGTGGGGACAGGAGACAGGATCTTCAGCGGGGGCTTTGACTTCAGCGAGGTAAGAGTCGACATGTAGTAATGCCTCACTTAAAGCCTTCCGCGTTTCTTTGGAGAGTCGCAATAGATCGAACAGAGACAACCTGACAGGTGTATTGGCTACTGAGCCAGTATGTCAAAGTTGTAGGGCCGATCCATGCCTTCGGGAGCTGGCGCCTTCAAAGACTTGTCAAACCGTGCCTCCTTCTGCTTGGCTTTGTCCGTAGTTG
Source organism: Iris pallida (assembly GCA_029216955.1). Taxonomy (NCBI): domain Eukaryota; kingdom Viridiplantae; phylum Streptophyta; class Magnoliopsida; order Asparagales; family Iridaceae; genus Iris; species Iris pallida. The sequence continues at coordinate 12,760,221 of JANAVB010042619.1, read as the reverse complement.
GAGGCTTAGATGGGCCGGCTTCTGAGCTTGTGGGGGCAGCAGGAGCTTGAGGAGGTACTTCTTCTTCTTGAGCGGGATCGTACGTCCGAAGATAAGTCTTTCCCGATCGCGTCTCGCCAGATAGAATCTCGTAGATGGGAGAGGATACCATATGGCATGACTTGTACTTCTTGCCCCTTTTTGCTTTGGAAGGTACTACCCCCTGCGTCATTTCTTGCACAAGGTCCGGATGAACCCACATGATCTCACCACGTTCAGTCGTGAGTGGGACCAAGGTCGAGTTGCGAGCTGGCGGTAGGTTGACGACTTCCATTATTGTCTTAGGAATCGGGACCACGCCGTCTGGGACTTCTGTGAGAGGAAAGTCGCCAAACTGAAGAGAGATCATGTTAGAAGATACGACCTTGTCTTCAGCTTCGAGGCTGATCACTTGGCTGTCGGTAAGCTGTTGTATCTTCTTCTTCAGGACGATGTTGTCCTTGGTGGAGTGATGCACGTACTGATGATAGAGACAGTACTTGGGATCGTTGAGTTGGCTCGCCTCTGCAGGACGTCGTGGTGGAGGCAATGTCAGCTTATTACCCTTCGTCAATGTGTGAAAGATAGTAATGACATCGTCTTCGTCAAAGGAGAAGGTCTCCTTAGGCTTGTCGGAGGCGCCCTGAGAATTGAAAGCTCCTTTGGATGTGTCGACCTTCATGACTTCTTTTCCTTTACTCCCACGAACATGGATAGTTTGAGGATGCTTGCCCTTGTCTTCGGATTTGGGTGTTTTCAACCCCAGTAGTTCTAGGTTAGGAACGTCGTTCTCAGCAGCATCAGCGGCCCCAATGAAAGCGGACCATGTATCATACTTATGTATACCCAGACAAAACTTCACTGTAGGAAGGAAGTTATGTCGACAAGTATCCATAAGTTCTGAGTCTGGTATGCCGAAGGGCATCTTCAGTGCTAGCCGTCTGAAGCGTTCGATGAAGGCGATGACAGACTCAGTCCTCCTTTGCTTGGTCTCGATGAGGGTGGACATACTAACATGCATGCCACTCTCGTAAAACCTGTTGAGGAACAACCTCTCCAAGTCTTTGAATGAATTGATACATCCGTCAGGCAGACTGCAGAACCATTCGAAAGTTACCCCCTGCAAGGTGCTAATAAACAGCTTCGACAAGAACGGATCGTCTCTGACAAGTGCTGAGTCTGCGTGTTGAAGTACGCCATGTGCTGACGAGGAGAAGTCAACCCGTCAAATGAATTCAGCATCAGCGGCTTGTAGTTGGGAGGGCAAGTGGCATTCTCCCACTCAGGGGGATATGGTTGAGATATTTCCATCTTCCGAAGCTCGTCTTTGTGTGAGATGGTGTCGAGACGAGCGACCAGGGAATCAATTGCATCCTGTTGATTGAGCAGGTGTTGGGAAACGGCTGCTAAACGGTTGTCAGTCGTCGTTGGCGAAGGACCACCCCCAGCATTTGCAAGATTTGGAGGAGGCGCAACGGAATGATGCTCCTTTTACAGTGAAGGAGGGTTGTTGCTATGAGCCGGACTAGCGTGGGCCGAGACGTTTTGTTGAGGTGGAGGAACAGCCCCAGCAGCTTGAACCGCCATGATACTGGTAAGCATATCAGTGATCTTAGCGAATGTTGTTTCAAGACCCTCTAGCCGTTTGCTGGTCTGATCACTGGCTTCTTCAGGTCTTTCTTCGTTCGCCATGTATGTAGATAACATGCGAGGATGAACAGAGGAAACAGTACAACTGGTGTTGATACTGTCTGTCTCCGAGTGGACAAGTCCTTCATCTTCCGGTAGAGGAGGTAGATAGTCGCCATCGGATTCGAAGGGATCATCGTCCTATGGAAGGCTACCCCCAGTGTGGAGGTCATCCGCTTCAGACTCTGAGGGAATACTACCCCCAGCTTGGGTTTCTTCGTCGTCCATACGGAACCTTGCCTTTGACCGAGTACCCATATAAACTCCTTCGATGTGACAGCCTGCTGGCCATCTGTTGGTAGACTTCTTCTTCTCGCAGAGCTGAGAGAGAAAGTTGGGTTGGTGGTCCACCGTCTTTGATTGGAGCTTCCGTAAGGGGACCCCATGAAGCTATGTTGGATGAAACACACAGTGGCTTTTCGTCGTCAGAGAAGTGCAGCCGTCGAAACACGGACTTTCTCTGAGGCACTCTTGTTGCCTTGGAGCAACAACAGTTGATAACAATACTGGTGTACGGATGTGCATTATGAATTGTTATGTCCTCCCTCGCTTTACTCTTATGATTTATCATGTCGCGCAAATCAGCGAAAGGGAGTTTTGCCTTACAACCCATGTTGCATGCATCGCCGAGCTTTGTATACGGGTTCGTAAGGAGAGTAGGTGCATCCAGACTTAGTTCACGTGCAGGGGCAACCCCCACATCTAAGTTCTGTGATGTCCTTGAAGACAGCCCCGTGCTATACGCGTTGGGGCCTGTCTTTTTGTTGTGGGTGCATAGGCCTTGGAGACTGGCCTTGGGCACATGCTCCTTGACAGCATGTCTGCGCCTCCTTGATGTGGGCGCATAGTATGGATCCAGAGAGCCTGGGCTCATAGCCTTGGGCGCATGACCCTGGATGTCCAGTCTGCTGAAGACAGAAGTGTTCTGGTTGGGGCTATGCGCCCAAACACTCCCTTGGGCGCATGGCTTTGGGCGCATGCTTGATAGAGCAGCGCTGTTTTCTTCCCGTTTCGCCTCATTCGTTTGTGAGCCTCGCCGGGTTTGGCCAGAGTGTCGCACACCCCGATTCTTGGCATCGTAGTGTTTTCCTTTGTAAAGTCTTGGGTGTTGAACACCCTGTTGTTGGTTGTGCAGGGAAGAAGTCACTGGGCTAGTAGAGCCCGGAACGGTGTGAGCCTTCTCCATTCGGGGAACTTCTGTGGCAGAGTCATGTGCCCATGTGACAGAGTCCTCCAGTTGCATATCTGCTATGACGCTAGCAGGATATGCACAGCGAGCCTTCGGAAGCCAAGTCTTGCGAGACTTGTTTGGCTTCGCTGATTTTGAGGGAGTAGAGCCATCCCTCGAGAGCATCTCTTCGAACGCCTGCTGATCGAACTTTACGATCAGCAACTTCTGAGTGCTCCCCACTTTGTCGGTATCGGATTGCGTCACCACCTTCTCGTCAGAGGAAAAGGTAGTCCCCAGCAGAGTCGCCATTTTTGTGGACACACAAAAAAGAAGAAAACGCTGTTTTTTCTTTATTGGCGCAAGGCACCACAAATCGAGTACGCCTGAGAGTCTTCTGAGGATCCCCGAGTACAAAAAAGAATTCTGGGAATGGGACGATGGAGATCGAGCGGCAGTTGCTCCTTTACTCCGTTGAGACTCCGATTATAAAAGTGAAAGAAAACCTAAGAAAATTGCTAACTCTCGGCTCACTGGCAAGAAGTGCAGCAATTTGGCTCTTGAAAATGCTCTCCGTTCTGTGTTTTGGAGAGGGATGAGATCCCCTTTTATAGTCGTTCTTGAGCTGGAATGATGTTATGCGCCCACATGAAGGAAACACACAGGTTTTCATGTGGGCGCATAGTCCTTCCTTGGGCGCATAGGGTGTAGGCGCATGCAGGCTGCGAGATCGTGGGTTGGTCGTGGTGTTGACGTGGCCGCATGCTTCGGTGCACGACTGCTCGTGGAGACTGACGTGGCCGTGTGCTTCGCTGCACGTTTTGATCATGGCTTTGACCGAGTCAGGCTTGGGCGCATAGCCATGTCTCAGGCTATGCGCCCTCCTTTTGGGGAAGCTAGTCTTGGGCGCATGGAGCTTGACTGGCTGGGCGCATGGAGCTTGACTGGCTGGGCGCATGGAGCTTGACTGGCTGGGCGCATAGAGCTTCACTGGCTTGGGCGCATGGAGTTTGACTTGCTGGGCGCATAGAGCTTCACTGGCTTTGGGCATATAGAGCTTTATTGCTGAAAATTTTTCATGCTTCTACAACTGCAGCCCATAGGCGGTTACAGCAGGCCCTGCAATGTACTCACTGCGGGAGGATCGGACATGTCTGGGACGACTACAGGAAGAGGCTCGGAGCATGTTTATAGTGTGATCGCCCTCGCACCAGCTGAAGGACTGCGTATTGGTCCCTAATCGGCCAGGACGTGAGACGGTACCAGCACAAAAAGGACCAGCTAGACCACCAACAGTTCCATAGCCACGAGGTCCACCACTCCCCACTCAGCAGCAGCGGTTCGCCCAACACCAGCAGAGAGGAGCACCCCAGCCGGGCAGAGCTTTTGCCATAGCTGTCGAGGAGACCGAGCCTACCACAGATGTGATAGCAGGTTCTATACTACTAGATTCTTTTTCAGCTATAGCTTTGTTCGATTCTGGTGCATCCCAAAGTTTTATTACTGTAGCTTTTATGTTCAAGCATAGCATAGTATCTAAACCCTTAGATGGTAGTTGCAAAATTATGACGGACGGAGGCACTATCCTAGTCAAGGATATCTGCATGGGGTATCGCATCACCTTGGAAGGTAGAGAATTATGCGCCAACTTATTCATAATGCCACTACCGAGTTTCAATATCGTTCTCGAAATGGATTAGTTGAGTAAGAATCATGCCAGTATAGACTGCCACCGAGGATGTGTTATATTCAGTCCTCCAGGAGAGTCTGTATTCGAATTCGCTAGAGGAGCAGTGGAGCAGCATAGCGAGACTATTTGCGGAGCTATGATTGAGGAGAAGGAGATATCGCATCCTATCATCACGGAATTCCTTGACGTCTTTCCTGATGATTTGCCGGGTTTGTTGCCTGATAGGGATATCGAGTTCGTTATTGATCTGGTGCCAGGCACAGAACCGACGGCACAACCAGTTTATTGGATCAACAAGGAGGCATGAGAGTTGAAGAAGCAACTTGATGAATTGCTAGAGAAGGGGTTCATCAGATCGAGTTTGTCACAATGGGGATCCCTCATGTTCTTTTTGTGCCAAAGAAGGATGGTACGGTGCGAATGTGCATCGATTACCGGGCCTTGAATAATATTACCATAAAGAACAAGTACCCGTTGCCAAGGATTGACGATCTCTTCGATCAGTTGCCTGGCGCACGGGTATTCTCGAAGATTGATTTGAGGTCGGACTACCATCAGTTGAAGGTGAAGGAGGATATACCGAAGACAGCCTTTCGGACCAAGTACGGACAGTACGAGTTTATGGTAATGTCGTTCGGGTTGACTAATGCCCCGACAGTCTTTATGAACTTGATGAACAAGGTATTCCATTCATACCTTGACAAGTTTATAGTGGTGTTTATCGATGACATACACATCTATTCGAAAACACCGGAGGAGCATGAGCAGCATCTGAGGATTGTGTTGGAGACCCTCAGGCAGGAGCAGCTCAACGAAAAACTCTTGAAATACGAGTTTTTCTTGGACAAGGTGGAGTTCCTTGGACACGTGGTGACAGGTGACGGTATATCCGTCGATCCAAAGAAGATTACTCATGTGGAATCTTAGACTACTCCGACTATTGTGGTAGAGATACGAAGCTTCTTGGGATTGGTAGGGTATTATCGGAAGTTCGTGTAGGACTTGGCACGGATTGCGGAGTCGATGACTAGGCTTACTCGGAAGGATGTAGAGTTCGTATGGACAGAGGACTGCCAGGCTGCGTTCGATGAGTTGAAGAGGAGGCTGACGACAGCCCCTATTTTGACGTTGCCATCGGGATCAGGTGGTTATGCCATTTATAGTGGCACCTCAGGTAAGGGATTGGGATGTGTTCTAGAGCAGAACAGGAGAGTGATAGCCTATGCGTACCGACAGCAGCGACCGCATGAGAAGAACTATCCAACCTACGACCTAGAGTTGGCAGCTGTGATCTTGAAGTTGTGGAGACATTACTTGTATGGAGAGCGAGTGGAAATTTTCACTGACCACAAAAGCTTGAAGTACATCTTCACACAAAAGGAGTTGAACATGAGACTGAGCAGATGGCTAGAGCTGATGAGTGACTTTGATATTGCTCTATAGTATTACCCGGGAAAAGCGAACGTCGTTGCGGATGGTTTGAGCAAGTCAAGGCCGAGAGTTTGGGCATCGAGATCGTCATTACAGGAGCCGAGATGCAAATAATGGGTATGCAGATTCAGTCCGAATTGATGGACATGATTCGAGAGGCATAGCACCAGGACGAGCAACTGAAGAGTATTATAGCAAAGGCAAAGGCCGGGTTGTTATATGACTTCACCCTTATAGAGGATGGTTCGTTGAGGCACGGGACGAGATTATGTGTACCTTGTGGAGAGCTTCGAGAGAAGGTTATGCAGGAGGTGCACCATTCACAGTATTCATTACATCTTGGAGCCAACAAGATATACAAGGATCTGAGAACCCACATGTGGTGGTATGGTATGAAGCGAGGGGTGGCACACTTCGTTTCTAGATGCCTTGTGTGTTAGCAGGTCAATGCCGAGAGGCAGAGACCAGGAGGTTTGCTTCAGTCACTGCCGATCCCTGAGTGGAAATGGGAACATATCACCATGGATTTTGTTTCCGGTCTTCCATGTTCGTCGGGCGTGAAGGATGCGATTTGGGTCATCGTTGACAAGTTGATCAAATCGGCCCAGTGAGCATCGTCTCTGACCGTGACAGCAGATTCACAGGGTTACACAGGGTTCCGGTGAGCATCGTCTCTGACCGCGACAATAGATTCATGTCCCACTTTCGAAGGAGTCTGCAGACTAGGTTGGGCACATCGCTCAAGTTCAGTACAACCTATCATCCATAGATGGATGGACAGTCGGAGCCGACAATTCAGACGCTCGAGGATTTGCTGCGGACATGTGTGCTAGATTTCGGCGGCTCGTGGGAGGACCACCTTCACCTCGTGGAGTTCTCTTACAACAACAGCTACCAAGCTAGCATCGAGATGTCCTCTTTCGAAGCGTTGTATTGACGGAGATGTCGTACCCCATTATTTTGGGATGATGTGGGTGAGATAGCACTATTGGGGCCTGAGATGATAGTGGATGCTACAGAGAAGGTTAAACAGATTAGAGAGCCACTTCGCGTGGCTCAGGACAGACAGAAGCACTGGACTGACAGTCACCTAAGACCGTTGGAGTTCGAGGTATATAATTTTCTTATTGCAGATATGTGTATACCTATAGAACTCGTGATAACATCTTGTGCGATTTTAGGTTGGCGATTTGGTGTTCTTGAAGATATCTCCGACACGTGGCATGATTCGTTTCGGCGGAGGCGATAAGCTCAGCCCAAGGTTCATTGGACCGTTTAGTATCCTTGAGAGGATCGGTGCGGTGGCGTACCGACTAGCCTTGTCGTCTGCACTGGAAGGAGTGCACAACGTGTTATATGTGTCGCAGCTGAGACGATACGTAGCGGACCCCAGCCACGTATTGGATCACTCGGAAATCAAGGTGGAACCGAGTCTTAGCTACCAAGAGCAGTCTGTGGAGATTTTGGACCCCAGAGAGAAGGTACTGCGGAATCAAACGATTTCCTTGGTTCGCGTTGTATGGAGGCATTACTCTCCGGACGAATCCACCTGGGAGACAGAGGAAGAGATGCGCGAGCGTTACCCCTATCTTTTTGAACCATGAGGTACTTTTCTACCTTGTGCCCATCTCAATTTCGAGGACGAAAGTTTTCTAGGGGTATTTTTGTGAACCCTCAGACCAATTATTATAATCACTATTTTATTCTTCTAAAGTATTAAATTATTAATACTAAATGATTGGTAGGTTCTGTATGTAATTTTTCATTCACTAATAAGAAATAAAGCTCAGCTACAAACAGAAAATCCTAAGGGGTTTTTGTGAAAAAAATTTGAATTCAAATATTGTTCTGTGGCCGACTCCCTTAACCCTTATATTTAGATTTCGATTCAAAACCCAGATAAAGGTTTTTAGATCTCGTGATAGCCGAACAAGCTATCCAAATCCTAGTTTAAATTAATTTTTGCTATCCCTTTCCTTAGGGTTAACAACCTATAAAATGATCAATCGACACCCCATCTACATTCTTCCTAAAAATCCAAAAATCTGATCTCCTGCCGGCACAAGGAGTCAAGATACTTCCTCGGCCAACTGTTCTCTTAGAGCCAAGAAACGAGCAACAGGTAAGTCGAACTTCACTTCTATCTCATGTTTGTTTGATTTAGAGTTCAAACTGTTTGATGGATTTCCTTTAAAGAACATGAATGACCATGGGTCTGTTGCTAGATCAATGGGCATCGACTAATAGGAAATAATTGCCAGGAGTAATTTAGTTAACTGGGACACAAGTTATACACGGTAAGAACAACGGGTAAAGGTCGAGGAGACCTGGTGATGTGTTGTGTAGGAATTAACAGCTGCGTACGTGTGCGTTTTATTATGCAACTTTCCATGGGGTCTTGGGTAGGTGTTCAGTTGTATAGGGGCATGTGTTCACATATCAGGAACCTAAATGTCTATACCTAAGATGTTAAGGTGAGATATTTCATTAAGACTTCTTGATACTGCCTCGAGTATCAGAGGATGGGGGAAGTGTTCGATTAACCAAAAGATGATGGAGTTTTCATGGGTAAAAACAAATAGGAATCGAATTATCATATTTAAAGAAGGGAGGTATGGGAAGCACAAGCATATGGAATGGGTTAGGATCATATGTTGTATAGAGATGAATTGTAATACCAGTAATTAGGCAGTGACCATAGAAAGGATACACCTGTGAGGGCATCTAAGCATAAGACCCTTGTATGCCTAGATAGCAGTACGTTACATGTACTCGAGTAAACGCTAATGCTAAGAAACTCATGAGAATTGTATCTACTTTTCTGTGATCATACAGGAACTAGTAACTATGACCTTAAAAACCATACCATATGTACTTGTGAGGATGAGTCATCATTCCTCCCACATCCTGCTAAATCAATATGGTAGTTCCCTTGTTCATATGGCATCTTTTATTAACCATCTATGAGAAGCCTGTAACAGTATACCTGTATTAGAGAAACCCCACCTTAACACATTAACTTGTTTTTGTTTCTAAATTTGGGGATGTACAAGGGCTGAGTTCTCGTGTTTGTTGTTCTCATAAAGTGTTCTGGATGTCCTAACATTAGTACCAGGAAGATGGTGTTTAGAGACTATGTTTCAGTTTTCAAAAGACTGGGACATGCATCAAAGAGTTAAGGGAAATAGTGAACCAAGTACTGCCAATTGGGGGGAGGGGGCCTTTGTCCTGTAGATAGGGATAGTGTCGAGTTCAAAGGGAAGGCATCAAGAAAACCTGTAATGTAAAGGAGCAACCCCTGGATGAGTAAGTGCTTGTGATATATATATATATATATATATAAAAAAAAAGTAATATATATATATATATATATATATATATATATATATATATATATATATATGATGGAGAGTAGACAAGGGCCATGAAAACGTAGAAACCTAAGCAGGATCACTACTTTCTAACTACAATTTTCCATTAGAATCAACCTAGAACTAACAAGAGGTTAGATAAACTATTGACTACTTTTAAAATTGTTTGTTGATATTATGCATATGTTATAAATAGGTTACTTGGACCTCGATTCAGACTCTGACCCGTGCTAGCAGCTCAGGACCCCCGACGAGTTCATTTGTTGTTTGTTTTTTATATTGTTAATTACTTATTAGTCATCTTATACTTGATTCTTGACACGCTCGTCATACGGATACCACCTTACCTTGTCGTCTTTCTTATTTGTCGTGTGTCGGGAAGGGGAAGTACCAAATAGATATGTGATCTGACCATGGACATTGTTTATTTTTTGCAAGTAGACCTCGTAGACATTGTTTATTTTTTGCAAGTAAACCTCGTAGACATTGTTTATTTCTGTAAGTAGACCTCGTAGACATTGTTTATTTCTGCAAGTAGACCTCGTAGACATTGTTTATTTTTTGCAAGTGGACTTCGTAGACATTGTTTATTTCATGCAAGTAGACCTCGTAGACCTCGCGGTGTAGTGGCCCAAACTGATCACATATCGAAAGGAGTACTTCAACACACTTAGATAGCTATGGTTCCTTCTTTCACCCTTTATATATTTTCATGTATGTCCCCGTCTCTTGTTCATTGTATTGCCATGTTATAGTAGATTCTCTCATCATGTATTTGATGGCTAACATCTGTTTTATAGTCGTTTTCATATATTGGAACTGCACTCAATTAATTGTACTCGTTCCATCCTGACTGGGTAAACATTTTAGGTGATTGTGATGAGATCGTGTGTCCTGACCAGTATGGTCCGTACATGGGAGATATAGCAGAGACGGACTTTGCCTATTAGGAGGAGTTCGCAGCATCTGACCCTGCTGCGTTTGCTTAGATATCTCTAGTTAGCATTGAGATTTGTAGTGGATATTGACATTGATATTACGACATGTAGTTTGGGATTTTGTTTATATTTGGATACCTTTAGTCCATATTCTGAGACTTTATATATTTCTCTATTTTCATCTAGAGCTGAGTTGTGGCCTTATGTTGTTGTCTCCTAAGTGGAGTATATTATTATTGCGTGGTTGTTCATCATAATTGTTTACAGCATTCTACCGCCGACTCTGCGACGTAGGCTGGGTTTGCGCATGATTCATGCCCAAATACTAGGTGCGGGTCGTGACACTACCACCAGGTCGACCCTTGAATTTGTTGGCCGAAGCGGGAGGATTCTTGAAAAGCTTCTTGAGAGATGGGGAATCCCGTGCCATGTTGCATGAAGCAACGCGGAGTTCATTTTCTTCTTCGCTCGACAATCCTTTGTCGAGTCTTTGATGTACAGACGCCATCGGTCGTAGTCTTTGGAAGATGGACCGTCTCTTCGGTAGCGATGCGGCTATGTGGCAACCGTAATAGTTGATGGTGATCTTGGTGTAGGTGTGTCTTAGGCCAGACACATTATGCGCCGCATAATCTTCCCTGGCTTTGCGCTTGTGGGAGATCCCTTGCGTAGATCCGAAGTCTCCCCTTCTATCATGCTTTCGTGCGTGCAGGGAAGTTGCATGCAGCAATAAGGATGTGAAGGTAGCGTCTCTCTTCTAAGTTCCTGCACATGAGATACGCTTAGGTCCTGATCAGAGAGTTGCTGGTGCAGAAGACTCACTCAATGCTTACAGCAACGCTACGCGCACGATTCTATCTCCATAGTATGTACCCCCTGGCTCGAATCATGCGTATGAGCTCTCAAGTAACAAAGGGGTTTTACTGGTCGAGGCATCGAAGCACTCGAACTAGTTTTGTATAGCTTTCCATTGGCTGCGCGCGTGACGGTTAACGTGGGGCTTTGGTCAGCTGATGGCATAGCACGTTGATCGTGCATGGCACGTACTGCCTTGGATTTCTTCCTACTACCCCTAAAAGGTGCCTAGTATTCAGAGTCAATTGAGTGGTCGGCATAGCACTTTGGTCGCGTAGGACGTGTGCTGCCTTGGATTTTTTCGCGCCATCCCTGGAAATCTGTCAAAGATGGAAGTTCTCACCTGCGCAGCTATCTTCCTATGCGGGTGGGTAACTGCGTGCTTACTTCGGCACTGTGGCTTCGTCAGGCCTGACACAGGGCAGCCACACTCCTTGCTGTGCTTTTCAGGAGCGGGGACTAAACGAGGCGGCACGGCAGCAGCAGTTAAAGTCTTCTTCGGGGCTTTGCTGTTCAGGGGGTTCTGGAGCGCAGTCCCCTCCGTCTTGCTGCTCGTCGCAGCAGCCTTCGGCACCCAGGTACACCGAGTCTTTTTCGATTTTACGAACCGTTTCGAAGTACTCGACTTCTCTTCAGAGAGAAGATCTTCAAAAGCTTGTTGGTAGAAGCGTACGACCAACATCTTTTGAGAAGATCGCAGCAAGTTGTCATCAGATTGCATCACTACCTTCTCGTTGGAGGAGAAGGAAGTCCCCAGCAAAGTTACCATCTTGTTTGCCATGATAAATGGTTAAACGAACTTTGGTATTCAACTGTGTAAAAAGTACAAAAAGGAACTCCTGAACAAGAGATTTAAGTACAAGAATTTCTGGGGAAGTATGACGATGGAGATCGAGCACTACAGCGGCTCCTTTACTCCGTTGACTATCTGACGACGACATGAACTTGCTCTGACTTTCTGATGCTCGAGATTTGTACTCGAGGTTGCCAATCAGAAAAATGTCGACCTTATTAATGAAGGAGAACTCCTATTTATAGGCCTAGCACATGCGATATGCTTGAGGTTTGTTGGGTGCGCAGGAGCGCTGCGCATTGAGATGTGAGAGAATCTGCTGTCGTCGCACGGTGAGGTCTGCTGCTGAGCGAACACGTGGCAGACGTTGAGATTCCCTCCTATCAAGATCATTGGGTAGCTATCAGCATAACCGAATAAATGACACATGGCATGCATCTATTGCTCGAGACTTTTTATTTAGATGTAGCCGAACGTGTTTGGCTTCTATCCAGATATTCGAATTTTGTCTCTATCGTTGGGGCAACAGTTTTAAATAAACCTGATTGGATATTGCCCTTTTTAAAACCATATTCCATTCTTATCTTCGGAGCAGTGGTTTAAACAAAACCGGTTAGGTCATATCTGAAAAGATATGGGTGCCAGACTAGCCCTGTGGAACAATGCCACCTCATAGGACTGCGCATCTATGCGAGCTGTGCTTCGGGTAAGGCTTTGATGTCACTGCGCTTTTTAGGTGACGAGTATACTTGTGTTTCGAAGACGACGGAGTCACTGTGCTTTTGGGCGACGAAGAGACTGTGTTTCGAAGGCAACTGAGTCACTGCGTTTTTGAGCAACAAGGAGACTATGTTTCGAAGACTATATTTCGAAGACGACAGAGTCACTGTACTTTTTGGCGACAAGGAGACTTGTGTTTCGAAGATGACTGAGTTGCTGCACTTTTGGGTGATGAGGAGACTGTGTTTCGAAGGCGACGGAGTCACTACACTTTTGGGCGACGAAGAGACTTGTGTTTCAAAGACGACAGAGTCACTGCACTTTTGGACGACGAGGAGACTTGTGTTTCGAAGACGACTGAGTCACTGTGCTTTTGGGTGTCGAGGAGACCGTGTTTCGAAGACGACGGAGTCACTGCGCTTTTGGGCGACGAGGAGACTGTGTTTCGAAGATAGCTGGGTCACTGCGCTTTTGGGCGACAAGGAGACTGTTGGTGGGGTTCTGTGAAGCCACTGCATTTTTACGAAGCAATGAGGGACTTCTGAGAGCTTTGTGAAGCTTCTGGATTTTTATGAAACGTCTAAGGACTTCTGAACTTTGTGAAACGTCTAAGGACTTCGAGAGGTTCGTGGCCTAGGATTCAGTCAAATGAACCTATTAAATGAGATTCATTGTGCTGAGTCCTAGGTTCATCCCATTAATTCGGGGGTCTTTGACCGATTGGCAGGTGGCATTTGGGGTTGGACCACATACAACCTATATAAGGGGAAGCTTTTCTGAGGTGCCACATCCATTGTCTCTTTAGCATTCCCACCATCATGCTTGATCCTGACTTAGCTTCGAACGGCCGTTGGCCTTGCACAAGTCGATTGTTGGTTGTGGATCTCTTCGTTCAAAGAAGTTGTGTCCTTGTAGAAGAACTGCTACTGGGTTTTGAGATGCACTTGAGCGTTTGGCATAAGGAGTTCGAACCTGAACAACTTCTTGGAGGTCTTCGAGATCCAAGCTACCGGGTTTGGATTGATTGCCAACCCAAAGAGCCACAGGTTGTGCTCTACCCCGCTCAATAATGGCTTTATTAGCCATATTAGGGTGGTGTTGCGCGCCCTGTTATGTTGAAAGAGCCACGGGCGGTGTTGCGAGTAGGAGCTATGTTCTTCGCTCGGACCAATAGCTGCTTCATTAGCCATACTGGAGTTCCTCCGTGTCTGACGAGGAAGTGATTCGCTCTGACACTGCCACGCGTTTGGGGGAGGCTACGAACTTTCTGAAGACTGCACACTTGTAGACTTTTAGGTATTTTAGTCTTTATATGTAATCATGAAAAATCTGTATTAGATCTTTTATAGACATGATTTAATAAAGAACTTTTTTTTTATGCACCATCTTTTGTATGTCTTCTATCATATGTTACTTTCTGCGCTTTGGGCAACTGCGCTTTTGCGAAAAATATGCAGTGACTGTTGTCATCTGCGCTTCTGTCACTGCTGTACTTATTTTCATGCTTCTAGATGCATGATTGCCATCTAATTGATAAAAATCAATCAAATATATGTCTATTAGGTTTTGGCAACCTAGGATGGGCACCACTAAGTTGGTTGGACTAGGGTTTGACCAGTAATCACCAAGTTATGTCTAGGTGAATTAATGGGTTAATAACTTAATATTGAGTTTCCATATTTGGAAAGTCAATGGTGAGTTGTCTCAAACACTTTTCGGCTGTACAAAATCCTCTAAAAATCAATCTAAATTGTCTAATTAGTTATGGTAACATATATAAGCTTAACTAAGGCTAGTTGTACTAGTTCTAGGCCTATAGGATTTATGGTATCGAAATCAACTCCGAAAGGCTAATTAATTGCCTTGTGTGCCATCTGGAAGTAAATAGCACGTGGGAACTCAATTGAGTGAGACACTATTAGCATGTGTGTAGTAGACTCAAACTAGGTGAAAACCATATATTGTCGAAATATTTGGATCGGGTTTGGGCCTCAAATCGAAATTGGAAAATACATTGAAATTACAACAAAGGGCTAAAATGACTATTTTGACTCTAAAGTTGTGCAAGAAATACGTAGTACAAGGTTACATATTTTGGTGGGACATGATATATCAAAATAAAGTGGACTCGTCTAGATTACGAATATGGAACTAGATTTGAGAAATTGATAATTGTTGTGCTTCAAAAATCAAAACTACAATAAAGTACCTCTATAGTCAATATTGATTATAAAATATAGTTTAATATTAAATATCCATATTAAATAATTAAAAATAATATCCAAAAATTAGGGGGCTTAGGATCAACCCACGTTAGTAAATTTTGTCCTCGAAATTAAAACAACACTAACATGCAATTAGTCTATATCATAAAAGATAAGCTAATGTCTTACCGAAATCTGCAAATAGATGTGGATACTGCTCCCGCATGGAATCCTCACACTCCCAAGTAAATTTCTTAGAGATTGATGCTTTCATGCAACCCGAACTAATCTGATCATCTTCTCAGTAGTATCCAAGGTACCAACTGGCTGCTCCTTGTATGATAGACTGGATCCCACTGTGATCTCGGAATTGTCGACCATTGGCTGGAATCAGTCGCATACTTTCTCAACTGTAAGACATGGAATAGATTCTGCACTCCCTCTAACGATGGAACGATGCAAGACGATATGCCACTTCTCCAGCACGTTCTATATTACCAAAGGGTTATAATTCTATCGGTAAGGCTTCTAACTTGGCTATTACACCTTTATCTATGTCTAACCATAAAAAAAATCATAATTCTTCTGTAACTCTATTAATCCTTAAACTATATATTATATTCCTACAAGTTACATCACCAACTTCTATAGTAGTGCTATTAGCGATCCACTCCTACCTATAAGCAACTATACAATTCTTACAAGTAAGTCAAACCATTGATACATATTTGCGGGGGGTAAAGGTCGAGGTTGAACTAGACGGCTACATAAACCTGTTGGTCATCCTTCTAGTCCTATTCTTTTATAGGTTATTTCAAAACTAGTCTTACCATGTATAGACATGGTCCATTCTACTTAATTCTTCTTACTCTATCTGACACTTTTAGTTTACTAACCATCTTGACACTATTGTTAGATAATAATTCCTCTAGTAGTTCTAATCTAAGCCCTATCTTAGGCAAAAGATAGCATGATTTAGTATGATAATTCTATGGTTGAATGTTGAGGTTAGCTTTATACTGTACTATATGTGAACTTATTCCTTGGAAAAGTATCCATGATATTCTACGCACCTTAGCTACTTACCTAGTCCTGTAAATCATAGATTCCTATCCTCTTCAAATAAAAATTTAGACAATAATGGTTTGACACAGTCTATCTATTTGAGACGTCTATCCAAACCCTTACGACCATAGAAAACTAATTTCCTTTTAAAATACTTTCTGTCAAGCATGAGTATTCGTCCTTCCGAAATAGGAAAAGACGAGAGTTCAAGACAAGGAGTTCAAGAAGGATGATCGACTTCAATTATGAGTTACAAAGGCGATGGTTAAAAACAAAATGATTTTCAAAGAAATTGTGGATTGAGATCCTAATACATTATCCTATTACATGCTCGTTCGACACAGTAACGTAATCGGAATGATATGTTCTGACCTGCATGGGCCACCAAAACAACACGTAATGCCCAGTCCCAAATTACGTAGGACCAGGAGTGCTTATACATGCCAGCCATATATCAAGTGGACTCCAGCCCGCCTTGAATACGTATAAGCTGTCTTTGTGTTCTAATTCTATCTATCAATCAACTACTAATATATCTATTTCAATATATAAGATAAGTAACATCAAGAATGAATAGTATATGCCATGGTTTATAACACAATAACATATATGTTCGATTAGACCCGAAGAACGATATGGATCTACAAAACAAGACTAAATAGCATAATAGAAATAATAAATAAATATAAAAGCACAAAATAATACCTGAGCCAGATACAACAATACCTCATGATCAACGGACTATCTCTACATGACCAACTACATGGAGAGATTACAAGGTCCTCAGGGGACATAGCAAGGTACCAAAAAAATGCCAATATAACAGTAAAGGAAATATGAACTATAGGGTATCTACTCTAACCATCCTAAGTAATATGCACATAAGAACATTTTTTCAGATATCAGGCTTCAACCACTGAGGCTCAAAAGCTTCTCAGCAGACTATTGCCCTAAGACACCATATCGTGGAACGAAGGGCATACAAGTAGATCAAGTAGATAACCATACAAGCTCTGCTATAGAGACGAAGGTATACTAGTAGAATACCATCAAAGCCCCTATATGGAAATGAGGCTAAACTAGTCGAATAACAGCCAAGTCCCAACGAGAAAATACGAGTATATATATATATATATATATATATATATATATATATATATATATATATATATATATATATAAGGAGCGGCTCCTTATATATATATATATATATATTTTTTTTTTTTCCTTATATAAGGAGCGGCTCCTTATATATATATATATATATATATATATATATATATATATATATATATATATATATATATAAATATATATATATATATATATATATAAGGAGCGGCTCCTTCTTCTCGAGCTTGAAACCGTAGATTCCACCGACCCCGGTTTGGCCTTTGGCCGGGCCGGTGTCCCTCCTCTATGGTCACCTGATCCAGTTGGACAGTGGCTGCCCCCTACCCCTTGTTTCTTTTCGCTAGGATTTTATGGCATCTAAATCCTTCACGGAGGTGGTGGCCAGGGCAACCCCGAACGCCATCCCACCGCGTATAATAACTGCGTTCAAAGGGGCACCAGCCATTTCCTTTTCTGAAGAAGAGGAAGCTACATTAATTAGTCCTTTAAAGTATGCCCTGGTCGGAAAGTTCTCTCACGCGAGGCCGCCTATCGATTTAATTCGGAAGGCGCTCTCGGGGATTGAATTTACAAGCCCTATTAAGACGGGTTTGATTGACGGCAAGCACGTCCTTATTAGACCTTCCTCTGAAGCTGATTATCTTCGTCTTAGATCTAAAGAGATGTGGTATATTGCTAGAGCCCCGATGAGGATTTTTAAGTGGGATCCAGATTTTTCAGCCGCTCATGAATCTCCAATCATCCCTGTGTGGATATCATTGCCCAATCTCCCCATCATCCATTTGCAAAAGATGCATACGCCATTGCGTCTGCAGTCGGATCTCCTTTGAAGATAGATAAAGCGACAGTGAAATTATCACGACCTAGTATCGCTCGGATATACGTGGAAATTGATGCTTCCAAACCATTTCAACATCGCATCAGGATTAATCTGCCTAGAGGTAGGAGTTTTGGCAGCAAATCGAGTACGAGTCTACTCCTTTGTACTGTGCACACTGCCGTCATCAAGGGCATATAGTTGAATCTTGCAAACTGAAGCATAAAGAAAAGGGCAAAGACCGTCAGCATACAACACAGGTAAACATTGGAAAATACTCAAATTCAAATAGGGTTATTCAAATACTGCAGAGGGAAGTGATTGGCCTGGCCAATGACCAATAGCCAAATATGCCCACACAAGATCCAGAGGACAATAATCATTCCCTTATTGGGCAAAAATAGCAAGATCCTCAATTGATTAGACATCTATATGGGACGTCAGCCCCCATAAACCTTGAGCAAGCTAATATGGAGGCAGTTGATCATTTAGCTTCTTCATCTGGGGTGAAAGAGATGGAAGTTGACAAGGATCGCATAACAATTATCGAGGAAAACAACAACACCACGGAGTTAGGTTTCAAAGGAGACGCTCTTGATAACTCAACACAGGGTGGGGAAACTCAGCGAATATTGTCGTGCAACAAGAGGATGGTTCTTAACGAGGAGACGGGCGGAAAGAACAGGAGGAAGGGGAAATCATAACAACCAAGTGTAGATGGGCAGATTTGGCGGAAGAAGACGAAGAAGAAGAAGAAGAAGAAGAGGAGGGTCGACAAACTAAACCCAGGAAGAAGAAGACAATCCCACCAACAGATCGTCTCACATGGTTGGCAACGGCCATCACAGTAGCTGGTAAACCCCTAACCCCCATAATGTTTAATATGCTTTCATGGAATGTTAGGGGAGTTGCCCAAAAGATGACTATTTAAAGAATCAAAAATCTGTGTCGGACCAATAAGATTCAACTGCTTTCAGTCATTGAGCCTAAGGTCTCTAAAGACCAGCTGCAGACTTATAAACACAAACTTGGGTTTGACAAAGCCTTATCTAATGAAAAGGGAAACATTTGGATCATGGTGAAATCAGGATGCACAATTGATCTGTTAGATGCCTTTGATCAAGCAGTTACGATGGTGTTCAAGAATGATCATCTACTGTGAAAGTAATGTTATCCTTTGTGCATGGACACAACAAAAAAGAAGGTAGAAGGGAACTCTAGGAGAGATTTCTGTCCATAAGAAGCAATTTTCAAATGCCTTGGGCCATTGGGGGAGATTTCAATGCAATGACACGATCTCAGGAGAAGATAGGTTGCCTTCCTCCTAGTCGGGCCTCTTTGCAAGACTTCTTAAACTTCCAAATGTCAGCTGGAGTCACTGAATTACCATATACTGGCAGTGGTTATACTTGGTTCAAATCAAAAGATAGAGATAGGCAAGGTTCGAGGCTTGAAAGAATGTTGTTTGATCAGGAATGGTGGCATTTGGCTCCTCTATCAATGGTGGAACATTTAAATAAATCTGAATCGGATTATGCCCCATTGTTAATTAAGCTTTCTGCTCGACAGAATGGTGGTAAGAAAAGTTTCAGTTTCCTTACATTTTGGACACAACATGAAGATTTTTTGCCATTAGTGGCTTCTGCATGGCACTCAGTAAACCATCCTAACAGTTTGGTGAGAGTATGTATGCGCTTGGCAGAATGTTGAAGAGCATTATCAACATGGAGTCATGCCACTTTTGGCAACATTTTCCAACAGGTGAAAGTGGCAGATGACAATGTGCTAGCAGCTGAATTGAATTGTGAAGTTGACAGGTATCCTAATAATAGAGCCAATTTAGAACATGCTACTGCTATCCTTGAACATAGAGTAATATACGAAGACTCATTTTGGAAACAAAAAGCGAGGCTTCGACAGGATCTAGAAGGCGATAAAAACACAGCATACTTTCACGAATGTGTGAATAGTAAGAAAAGAAAGAAAAGAAAGCTTCACATACACCACATAGTTGGAGATGATGGCATTAAGTACACTGAGCAGAAAGATATCCAAAGAGTGGCTAACACCTACTTTGAAGCGCAATACCAGAGTTCCCAGATAGTTCAAGATGATGATTTTTTAAATCCTATACCACAATTGCTCTCAGAGGAAGATAATGCTGACCTTAGAGTCGTGCCAACCAAGGAAGAATTATTTCAAACACTGCAAAGTCTAGACATCAACAGCGCATGAGGTACAGATGGCTTCACAGCTCTATTTTTTCTTCATGTTGGTCCATTGTAGCAGATGACGCCTTGGAAGCAATCACATTATTTTTTGATGGCTTTGATCTTCCGAAAGCAATTACAAGCACGACACTGGTTCTTATTCCTAAGAATAATAATCCATCTCAGATGTCTGATTATAAACCGATTAGTCTCTGCACAGTTATGAACAAACTCATCTCCAAATTGCTAACACGGAGGTTTGCTCTTATTCTCCCGAAGTTGATCTCCCCTGAACAAAGTGGCTTTGTTAGGGGTAGAGAAATACTTGATAACATTCTCCTTGCCCAAGAAATGTTAATCATGATGAACTTTAAGCATAGAGGGAGAAATATTGCAATAAATCTAGATATGAAAAAAGCCTATGATCGTTTAGATTGGAGTTTTCTTACGAAAGTGATGCGGAAGTTTGGGTTCAGTGAAACATGGATCAATATGATATTCCGACTCATTAATAACATATGGTATTCTACCATTATCAAGTCAGGTTTCTTCCAAGCATTTAGGGGAGTACGGCAAGGTGATCCACTCTCGCCATTGCTATAGAAGCTCTCTCCAGGAATTTAAATAAGATGATTGAGCATGCGTCTTCCTCTTCTTACTATACCCCAATTGGCTGCCCTATAATAACACATCTTGGGTATGCATATGATATCCTTCTATTCTCTGCAGGGGATGTGCGTTCAATACAGATAATGCATGGTGCGCTCAGACGCTACGAAAGAGCTTCGGGACAACTAATTAACACCAGTAAGTCCAGTATATATGTGCATAAGGACTTCCCAGCAGATCGGATAGCAGATTTGAAGTCTAGCACTGGGTTTAATGTTGCAAATCCACCTTTCTCCTATTTGGGATGCCCAATGACTGTGGGCAAGAGGAATGTTTGAAGAATTAATTTCCAAGGTACGTCGAAGAATTGATGGTTGGCAACAGAAATTGCTGTCTCCAGGGGGCAGATTAATTCTCATTAAATCAGTTCTTACATCTATCCCAATTTATACTTTAGCTGCATGCAATCCTACTAAGACAGTTATAAACCAATTGGAAGCGATGTTTTCTCGTTTCATACGAGAAGTAAGGAAGGGGCGCAGAAATATACATGGATTAGTTGGACAAAGGTAGCAAAACCATATGATGAAGCTGGTCTTGGTATACGAAGTCTTCAAGAGATCATGAATGCCTTCACTGCTAAGCTCTGGTGGAAACTAAAGACGCAGACTGGTCTTTGGTCGAGATTCATTAGAGCCAAATATTGCAGAATTTAGCATTTGGATGTCGTCAATACAAATTCCAAATCGTCATTGATGTGGAAAAGAATAGTATCAGGAAGGGACAGTTGAATCAATTCATTGCTGACCATGAGCATAATGGGGTTTGGAAGTGGACACCTTCCTCGTCAGGTTGTTTTTCGATCACCTCGGCTTGGCAAGCTATTAGATACACAGCTGTGCAGCGACCACATTTCTTGCACTTATGGAGCTCCTGTATCCCGACCAAGTGGTCGATATTGCTTTGGCGGATACTGCTAAAGAAGATCCTACTGATGATAACGTTCAAAAGACGGGTTATCTATTGCCTTCTAAGTGCCACTGCTGTCTTCATCCAGCTCAGGAGACAGTTGAGCATATATTCGGGACATGAGAGATGGCCTCTTATGTCTGGTCGACTATGAAAAGAATGTTTCATATGGGAGAAGGACCTAATACTATGGTGGGGAGATTCAAGAAATGGTGGTCGAGGCCGAATTACATCTTAAGGAGCTGGTTGTCGGAGTCGTATGTTGGGTACTGTGGAAGAATAGAAATAAATGGAGGTACGAGAGCTATGCATTCTCTAATGAGAAGCTGCTAATAGAAGTTAAGAGACAAGTGCAAAAAGCTTTACGTAAATGTAGACACAAGATGAGATTACCTGCAGAGTTGTAATAGCGTGCTCTATGCATCTTTTTGTAACCCGAGTTGGGACTCAATGAATACGAATAAAGCTTAGTGTTTTCTCAATATATATATATATATATATATATATATATATATATATATATAAACTAAAGAAACATGGAGATAGAAATGGAGGAAATTGTTTATTCATTCACTTGTATAACAATCAACTTGAGAAGAGTCCTTTATATAGGCTTACAATGAAGATTTAACATATTTATGACAATTAAAGGAGAAATGCCAAAAGACATAGGTTATGGATAACTAAATGTTATAGGTTATCGATAACCAAAAGACATAGGTTATGGACGGACCACCTCGTTAAGAGTTGGGTCTCTGATGAGGAGCTCCATCACGAAGGAGAGATATATGGCTCGGAGGATACGGAGGTGGAGAAATGGATCCATCTCCACTCGCTCTGTATACATATATGTAGTTAAGAGGAATGGATAATCATCCCTTGGATCTTTTCATCCAAGGGTCAATATTTCAAGAGAATATAATAGAAATTAGGGTTATCAGCCTTTGTAACACTTAAATGTTGTTAATAAAAAATATTTTAAAATTTAGTTTTTATTTATTTATGCTAACAGTTTTTTTTAGTTCCCAACGGTTTATTAGTGTTACCAACTAGTAACAGTAAAAAATCGTTAGAAAATGAAAAAAATTATGTGTTAGAAAATGACTGATTTGGTAGAGTGAAACGTTTATCTTTGTTGCATTTGTATTAACATTATTATTTTTCCTAGTCGTCTTAGTTTTCTCTAGCAAATTTTTTTTTAGTCATTCAAACTAATTAATAGTCGTTAAAGAGTTCACAATTAATTTTCAAAATTCGGAGGACTTTAGATGACAACAATAATTTTTTAGTGGCTAAAGATTAGTTTGGACGACTAAATTTTTTTTGTCGTTCCAGATTTTGTGGCCTGAAGTCTCTATTCTTGTAGTGAATTATGAGAAATTTTTTAGGGCCGATAGTTATGCGCGAAAGAAGGAATATTAGGGGGTTTAGGCTATAGGTTTTGTGAATGTCGGGCGCGGACCTTGTTAATTTGTATGCTTTCACGCCAAATATGCTATAGTGTGTTTTTTATCATGTAAAATAAAAACCTACACTGCTTCTCCTAGGATTCAAACATGAGATCTTCTTTGACAAACAAACATAGCAATAGATGAACGTTATAGATTCTACAGCATTCAAGAAATATTATAAATAGATATTTTTATAGCACTGCAGAAATAACGTTATTGTTCATAACATTCTATAGCGGGGATAATTGAACGCTATATAAAAAATGCTATTGTAGGCCCTATTTGTTGTAGTGTAAGTTAATTTGAAACAAATAATTTGGGAGTCATTCATTAAATTGGTGCACATGCTCTTTGAAACGGCTAGGAATTCCTAAATCATAGTCGATGAAAATTTTGACCATGAGTGAAGTCTTCTAAACTTAATTGTGGAATTTTATAAACTATAATATTATCCATACTGCCATGGGCGATTAGTAGGGCACATGTCTCTATTTGGAAGTCTTCTCTACATTATTTTTCTTATTACATCTAAAAACAATTTTTTTGGGTTCATTTGTCTTTTTTTTAATTTTGTTTTTAGTTTGCGATTAGAAAAAAGGCTTCAGGAGCTTGCGTACAATATAAAAGTGCTTATCATAATATGTGAAATATTGATAAAACTAGATATCATAATAGTAAGTAGCCAATCGACCTAAAGTTTGTAACAACCAAATACCTACTAACAATACTCAATTAGTTTCCTAAATGATAAAAGAACAAGCAACATTTGAAGTCTAGCATATTATCTACAAAGTGAAAAGGGCACCAGGTAACTTCTAAATTTGATTCATAAATTCATATTTATTGATATTTTTTACATTGAGAGTAAATAAAATAAAATAGAAACCAACAAAGTTTTAGCAAATAGAGTTCGGTTTTGTAGATATAGACGATCTTAGGTGTTTTGTTTGGAAATTTCCAAAAAACTGTAGGTTTAAATTATTAATATATCATTATTAATAGCCTATTCCATATTCAATTCTCATTTCATTTCAATCCAATACATCAAAGAATAAAATAATTCAATAAATTTTGAAATAAAATGTTTTTCCAATAAAATATCTAATTTAGAATGTAATTTTTTTTAAAAAAATATATAACAAAAGGTAGATTGTATTTATCATAGTAAATCCATATTTTGAAACTAACTAAGATAACTTAACTAATCCACAATTTAAAAACAAACGAACTCTAATATTTAATCTTTTTTCTATAACTTATTTCACTTAAAATAGTGTTATCTTAAAATACAATGAAGTGGAAAGTGAAATGTATGTACATGAAGTGAAAAAAAGTAAAAGAGAAAAATGTGTATGGATGATTTTGTCAAAATAATTTAGTTTTATATAAATTTTGGTCAAGGTACTTTTTTCTTCGCTGCCACGACAAGAATGCTCTTTGATTGATATTGTCAATTCTTTACAATTGTTTTTGCAAATAATGTCTGCAAAAAATTAAGTATTGATTTTGCTACAAATTAATATTTTTCTAGGACATCGAAACCAAGATCCAAATGGGACCCAAAGATATCATAATCTTTTATATCTAAAAATAAAATAGTAAAAATAATATGCATCCTTTACCGTACTATTTTTTGAATAAAACATATCCAACACACATTACGAGAGGCGAAAAGTATAAACGAGTCATTAAGTTGCAACCTACTATATGAAACCACTTATATTAATTCCATGAAGATTACAAGCAACTCTTCTTGTTACGTTAGCACACAAATTAAAAAATAAATTCTTATATAACTTACCACTTTAATTAGTCATTTACAATTGCATTCGTTTCTCAGCTAGGTTTTTTGTATAAAAAAGTGATTTTCTTCTTATTTCAGAATCATTGTTTCTTCATCAAACTATTCATTCATTAAGGGAAAAATCAGTTAAGGAGAGAACCATGGAATCGAGAAAAAGTAGAACAATCACAAAAGTTGTTGCTCTTCTCTTGTTTTTCTTGCTTGTTGGTCAGATGGCTGCATTTCGCATCACGCGGAAGGACTTTCCACGTAAGGGCTGCCTTACGGATGATGAAGGAGTTACCTCTTGTCCTTATATACATGAAACGTGGAGTCAAGTTTGGAAGAATATAAAAAGAAACTTTTGGTGTATTGTTACGTTCAAAAGAATTCCACCTCCACAATAATAGTATCATAATAATGTAAATCAAGAAGATAAAATTCTTGGTTGCTAGAATAAAATTTGGAGCAATAAAAGCAAGTACAACGAACAACTTCTAGTATTTTTTTGTCCCTTTTGTCATTGATGCCTTTTTTTAATGTATAACTGCGTTGTTTATGGTTATTGAGATCCAAATAAATAGTTGCTATCTAGGAAACATAATCATGCAATGGATTCTTTATTCGCCAAAAATAAGGTAACAAGTCTCATACGATTGCTTTTCTCATGGCTATTTGGGTATTAACGATTTCAAATCAATCAGGAAAATTTGTCACGAGCCTCTCCTAAATAATTGTGTGTACTAGTATGGGACTACGTCCTTCATTCTTCGCAACATCGACAATAGTAAACAGTATGTAGCTAATGGCTCTTTATCTATAGTAAACAAAGATTGCAACATCAATACTTTAGCAAGCTCATTCAGAAGAAACATATAATTATAGACATAAATGATAAGATAACCAGTAAAAAATATGTCCAATAAAAAAAGGAATTCTAGATTATTGGAACAAACCCACTATATAATTATATACATCTGAAACAGAGAAATTATCCAACCAACTAACCACTAAGTATCTCTTGCAATCTCACCCAACACTAACTATGATATCTTGTGATGTCCATATCACCCAGATATGAGCCATAATGAGTAGGGTACATTTCCTCTTCGCATACAACTATAAACATTATTTAGTCAGAATTGAGAAAAGTGTAGTATATTCATAAAGTTTATACATTAGGATATAAGCTAAGATAGGTAAAATTTTTAAAAAAATAATACTTAGATAACTTTTAAAAAATAGGATATGATACGACGAAATGCAACCAGTTAAATGATATACTATAAATCTAGTATACATGTCAAACTCAAGGTAAGCTATCCATGTGTGTACAATGTTTATTAGAATATTGATGTTCTACATATGGACAACCATAGGATATCAGGTAGTCAAGTATGTGGTGTATGAGTCCTATTCACAGTTTAAGTAATAAAGGTTTGCAAAATTTTCATGATCACATGCATACGTCAAAACCCCTATATTGGAATTTGAAAGAAAAAAAAAACTCATGATATTTCAGTTATAAATTAAACAAGGCCAGTAATATCGCATAAGAGAAATAGATAACTAAATAATTAAAAAGGGAATAATAATGACAAGGAATAAAATGAAATAGTAAAAATATTTGTTCAAAAGGATTTTGTTCAAAAGAGTTTGTTGGGTTGGGTTGGGTTGGGTTGGGTTGGGTTGGGTTGGATTGAGCCAATTGAAGGTTACACGCCAGCCATGGGTGCTTAAGGAGTTTCCTCCAAAGTATTTGTTATTTTTCATTGTTTTATCTCATTTGAAAAAATATTAGGAACCACGTAACAAGTTTTGTCATTGCCAATGATAACAACATATGCTCTAGTTTGAAACAAGAAGAAACTAGTCCGTCAAGTGCTTTACGAATATAGTCCCTTATCTCGGATTTCCAAAAAAGAAATGAAGTATTTTGTTATGTTATAGCTATTGGGAGTCATTCATTAAATTGGTGCACATGCTCTTTGAAACGGCTAGGAATTCCTAAATCATAGTCGATGAAAATTTTGACCATGAGTGAAGTCTTCTAAACTTAATTGTGGAATTTTATAAACTATAATATTATCCATACTGCCGTGGGCGATTAGTAGGGCACATGTCTCTATTTGGAAGTCTTCTCTACATTATTTTTCTTATTTACATCTAAAAACATTTTTTTTTGGGTTCATTTGTCTTTTTTATTTTGTTTTTAGTTTGCGATTAGAAAAAAGGCTTCAGGAGTTTGCGTACAATATAAAAGTAGGCTTATCATAATATGTGAAATATTGATAAAACAAGATATCATAATAGTTAAGTAGCCAATCGACCTAAGTTTGTAACAACCAAATACCTACTAATAATACTCAATTGGTTTCCTAAATGATAAAAGAACAAGCAACATTTGAAGTCTAGCATAATATCTACAAAGTGAAAAGGGCACTAGGTAACTTCTAAATTTGATTCATAAATTCGTATTTATTGAGGGTTTTTTAAAGTGAGAGTAAATAAAAAAAAAAGAAACCAACAAAGTTTTAGCCTTTAGAGTTCGGTTTTGTAGATAAAGATGATCTTAGGTATTTTGTTTGGAAATTTCCAAAAATCTCTAGGTTTAAATTATTAATATATCATTATTAATAGCCTATTCCATATTCAATTCTCATTTCATTTCAATCCAATACATCAAAGAATAAAATAATTCAATAAATTTAGAAATAAAATGTTTATCCAATAAAATATCTAATTTTGAATGTAATATTTTTTTAAAAATATATAATAAAAAGTAGATGGTTTTTAACATAGTAAATCCATATTTTGAAAACTAACTAAGATAACTTAACTAATCCACAATTTAAAAGCAAACGAAGTTTAATATTTAATCTTTTTTTTATAACTTATTTCACTTAAAATAGTCTTATCTTAAAATACAATGAAGTGGAAAGTGAAATGTATGTACATGAAGTGAAAAAAAGGAAAAGAGAAAAATGTCTATGGATGATTTTGTCAAATAATTTAGTTTTATTTAAATTTTGGTCAAGGTACTTTTTTCTTCGCTACCACGACAAGAAGGCTCTTTGATTGATTTTGTCAATTCCTTACAATTTTTTTCGCAAATAATATCTGCAAAAAAATAAGTATTGATTTTGCTACAAATTAATATTTTTCTAGGACATCGACACCAAGACCAAAATAGGACCCAAAGATATTATAATCTTTCATATCTAAAAATAAAATAATAAAAAATAATATGCATCTTTTACCGTACTGTTTTTTGAGTGAAACATATTCAACACATTACGAGAAGCGAAAAATAGAAACGAGTCATTAAATTGCAACATACTATATGAAACCAATTATATTAATTCCATGAAGATTACAAGCAACTCTTCTTGTTACGTTAGCACACAAATTAATAAATAAATTCTTATATAAATTACCACTTTAATTAGTCTTTTACAATTGTATTCGTTTCTCAGCTCGGTTTCTTGTATAAAAAGTGATTTTCTTCTTATTTCATAACCATTGTATCTTCATCAAACTATTCATTCATTAAGGGAAAAATCAGTTAAGGAGAGAAATATGGAATCGAGAAAAAGTAGAACAATCACAAAAGTTGTTGCTCTTCTCTTGTTCTTCTTGCTTGTTGGTCAGATGGCTGCATTTCACGTCACACGGAAGGACTTTCCACGTAAGGGCTGCCTTACGGATGAAGAAGGAGTTACCTCTTGTCCTTATATACATGAAACGTGGAGTCAAGTTTGGAAGAATATAAAAAGAAACATTTGGTGTATTGTTACATTCAAACGAATTCCACCTCCACAATAATAGTATCCTAATAACGTAAATCAAGAAGATAAAATTCTTGGTTGCTAGAATAAAATTTGGAGCAGTAAAAGCAAATACAACAAACAACCTCGAGTATTTTTTGTCCCTTTTGTTATTGATGTCTTTTTTATTATTATCTATAACTGCGTTGTTTATGGTTATTGAGATCCAAGTAAAGTTGAGGAAACATAATCATGCAATGGATTCTTTATTCGCCAAAAATCAGGTAACAAGTCTCCTACGATTGCTTTCCTCATGGCTATTTGGGTAGTAATGATTTCAAATCAATTAGGAAAATTTGTCACGAGCCTCACCTAAATAATTGTGTCTTCTAGTATGGGACTACGTCCTTCATTCTTCACAACATCGACAATAGTAAATAGTATGTAGCTAATGGCTCTTTATCTATAGTAAGCAAAGATTGCAACATCAATACTTTAGCTAGCTCATTCACAAGAAACATATAATTATAAACATAAATTATAAGATAACCAGTAAAAAAATGTCCAATAAAAAAAAGGAATTCTAGATTATTGGAACAAACCCACTATATAATTATATACATCTGAAATTGAGAAATTATCCAATCAACTAACTTCTAAGTATCTCTTGCAATCTCACCCAACACTAACTATGATATGTAGTGATGTCCACATCACCCGGATATGAGCCGTAATGAGTCGGGTACATTTCCTTTTCGCATACAACTATAAACATTATCTAGTCAGAATTGAGGAAAGTATAGTATATCCGTAAAGTCTATACATTTGGATATAAGCTAAGATAGATAAAATAATAAAAAAAATACTTAGATAACTTTTAAAAAATAGGATATGATACGATGAAATGTAACCAGTTAAATGATACACTATAAATCTAGTATACATGCCAAACTCAAGGTAAGCTATGTTGGAGTGGGTGGGGTTCCAAACCTATGTGGAGAATACCCCGGAGAGCGACGAGCGCCATCCGTGTGTCGGAGAAGCTCGGGGAGTGCATGGATCCTATTTTGGAACATATATGGTAAGGAAATATATGATTGGATTTTCATTTTTACATGATCATATATTTATGATTTGACCCTTCATATAGTAGCTTTCCATATAATTGGGCTTCCAATTATGGCAAGCCAATTATGATTGGATTTCCATTAAATATATGATTGATTCATATTGGAAATTTCCATATATATTTGCCTTCCATGTATGGATTACCAAGGGCTTATAAAAGGTGATGCATGCTAGTTGTAAAATCATCTAAAAAACAAGAGTGCTTTACAATCTTTGAGTGAGAGAGGATTAAGGACTATTGTGAAGGAGAGATTGCTTCGAATAATTTTTTGGCATCTCTTGTTCTTCGGAGTCCGCTGTCACGCCCCGATTCATAGAGTCATTTATTCACATACTTTATCTCTTGGAATCGATCGTCCTCGCTTGGGCGTGATGCCGTACAAGTCTGGTATTGCACTTGTACAAGGCAAAGATGGTACATAATCGATTATTCTTCAAATAGGAACACATCGCAGCGGCAGAAGCAGATAAATTGAATTTAATGAGGACAATCTTTCTCATTGAATAGAAGCACATCACTTTATTATAGCAGCGGAGAAAAGAGTAACTTGAAGCCACACAGAGATATATAGAACTTCATTCTCTTTATTGATAATTGAAGAAGAGTACAAGACTTGTATTGAAGTACAATGATTACAGCATATCTCACTTTACAATGGAAACCAACTGAACAATGCTATACAGCTTACATATGATATTTGGATACAATGGATTACAACTCGATACACTGACTTGGCTTACAATCTCACTGGTACAACTGATTACAATGTTCCATACATTATGTCCTTTATAAACAGAAGACATCATCTTGTACAAGGAGAGCTTCTGTATGCCCAACAAATCTTCGATGCCGCGGGACCAATCCAGCTAATCTTCGTGTGTAGAACATTCGAATGCACAAGCACCTGCCCACAAAATGTGGGTCAGTACATCATCTATGTACTGGCGAGCAGAATCCAACCCACTCGCATAAACCAACATTTTAAGTGATCATTTAAGCAAGCATTTATTAGAATGATCTTTCTAATTGGGGCCTAGCATCAGTTTACAGTTCATGGGTAATAATCAGAGTGAAGCATGTAAACATATTCTTAATAGCATTCATGTGGACATATCTTTTAGCATTCTTGGTGTTATCATGCAAAGGCATCATTGCGGCGTACCAAGTATTATCATGAAAAGGCATCATTGAGGCATCGTTAACACTAACATTTTAAACATGTTATAACAGTTCTCACTTCAAGCATCACTTAGCATGTATATTGTGTTTGAGCAATGATTATAGCATGGCATCTTTCTAGCATACTCAATTTAACATGTTAAGCAGGATCTCATACTGAAAGGCTACATACAGCATCATTTACTTATTTGGAACATAAGCACGCAAGTTAAACCAACACATATATTGAATTATCACGTTTAAGTAATTTCTTACCGATAGCCAACTTCCCCGTACCTGCATTGAAATACAGGATAATATGATATACTTACTCTGTATGCACAAAACATTCATTAGCATGCATCCTGACTACATGGTCGTTGGTAAAACTGCACCATAAAGGACTTTCCAACGGGTATTACGACGTACCATTCCAGGGTAGGTTGCAAGCCTAGCCGAATGTCCCGTAATACCTCGTGCCACCATAGCACGACCAATGTTTCCTCCCGGGTCGAATCGGTCCCAGCGCCCCGGGTACCGTTCGAGGAAACTTACTCAGACTTGTACAAGTACGTCCATGACCATGCAAATGCGTGTCGACTCGATAACACAATGCATGGTAAAGCAACTAAAGTAAGCAGAGCCAACAGTTCAACATCTCATCTCAATCCCAAGCCGTGTTCAACGACTAATCATTACCATCATTCTACTTGATGATCTCCATGATCCCAAGTCCCATCATTCTCATTGTTTGTTCCATTGCAACATTTTTTATTACGTTTCTTCTAAGGAGAAACAACAACATTCATTCATTTCAAAGGGACCTGTAACAATTCATTCAATTCATAGGGACAATAGCATATTCATTTCATTTCACAGGGACAGTATTCTTTCTTTCATTGCATAGAAGTAACAGGTAACATTAACAGTTATGCAGGATGTACATGATTCTAGTGTTTCTTTCCATTCTTTGTGTTAATAGCATAGCCAGTTCATTACTCATGTATCATTCTCATAGCATCTCATTACTCAAGTATTCATTTCAAGCGTCAAATCGCATTAGCAGTTCAAGTGTGATTCATTCAGCAGCTCAATAATTCTTAGCATAAACATCTCAATTATCAGCAACTAAAACATGGAACATTAGGGGCAAATCATAGCATCACATTATTCTATTTATTAAGCATGCAGGAATAAGGAGGAAGGAGGACAGTTCTACTTGCCTTATATAATGGTCTTCCTGCTCCAATCCCACTAAGCGTAGCTCAACCAGCGAGCCACGTTCCAATACCCATTCCGTCTAGCCAGCTAAGAAAGACTGCATCAGTCTCAATTCTCCTGATCTCCAACATAAGTCACGGTCCAACATTCTGATCCCATCCAACAAACCAACCAAATGCCTCATGCGGAGCGGGACATTACATCCGCAATAAAAATTTTTCTTCTTTCAAGTGAGTTGTGGTGATCCGTGTTGGATCGGGATGAGCTTGTAGAGGGTGTATTCTCTTTATTCTATTAGTGGAGGTTCTTCAGGGTTGGACTCCGATCATTTCGTGGTTTTTTCTGCAAGAGTTTTTCACGTCAAAAATCTTTGTGTCTGCGATTGTGTTTGGCATTTTTGGTTTGTGTGATTTTTTTCGGTTCTCTCGCAGGACTTTCTGATTTGGGGAACAGTTTCCGCGTTTCGTTCCTAACAGAGTGGTATCAGAGCTTTGGGTTCAAAGGAGTGTCAGGAGTTGACAGTTAAACTAGGAAGCAGAGATGGACGCGAAGCCGGTGCGCATGGTGAACCTGAACGGTACCATCTACCATTATTGGCGGAGCAAGATGAAGGATTTGCTGTTCGTCAAGAAGCTACATTTTCCAGTATTTGCATCCGAGAAGCCCAGTGACAAATCCGATGAGGATTGGAACTTCGAGCATATACAGGTGTGTGGGTACATGCGGCAGTTCATTGACGAGAACGTGTACAACCACGTTGCCAATATTGAGCATGCGAAGACCTTGTGGGAGAAGCTGGAATCTTTGTACGCAAAAAAGACCGAGGTAAACAAACTGTTCCTGATCCGGATGATGATGGGTCTGCGGTGCAAAAATGGTACATCCATTACGGATCACTTGAGTGAGTTCCAGGGCGTGGTGGACCAGCTATCCTCGATGGGAGTCAAGTTCGATGACGAGGTTCAAGGACTTTAGTTGCTATGTACATTGCCAGACTCGTGGGAGACCGTACGAGTATCTATGATCGCTTATGCTCCGGAAGGCGTGGTCATTCTAGAGTTTGCCAAGAGCGGGGTACTGAATGAAGAGATGCGAAGACGTTCTCAGGGTACTTCATCCACATCCCACCACTCAGAGGTACTAGTTTCAGAGAGCCGCGGAAGGGGCAAAAGCAGGGGTCCAGGTGGTGGCAGAGACAAGAGCAGAGGGAAGTCCAAGGGTCGGTACGAGGACTCGGAGTGTTACCTTTGTGGCAAGAAGGGCCACATCAAGCGAAACTGTTTCGCTTGGAAGAGAGAGAAGAAGGACGACAAGGGGAATCAAGATGAGAACACTACAACGACGGCCTCGATACATGGAGGCGATGTGATCGTTGTAGGTGATGAGGTTATCACAAACCTCGTCTGCGATGACAATTCTTGACTGGTGGACTCAGGGGCTTCAGCGCATGTATCTCACAACAGGGTACTATTTGCCACTTACACGACAGGCGACTGTGGAGTGTTGAAGATGGACAATGGAGATGTGTCGAAGGCGGTTGCCGTTGGAGATGTGCACTTGAGAACAAAGACAGGTGCAGTTCTTGTTCTCAAAGATGTTCGTCATATCCCTGACATCCGTTTCAACCTGGTGTCAGTTGGAAGGTTGGATGACGAGGGATTCTTCAGTCTCTTTGGGAGTAGTCAGTGGAAGCTTTCCAGAGGTTCGATGGTGATTGCCAGAGGAAGCAAGAAGTCCAGTCTCTACTATATGGAGGGGAGCGCACAGGGAGCACATGAGGTGAATGCCGTCAGTGATGCGTCAACCGAGTTGTGGCACAGGCGGCTCGGCCATATCAGCGAGAAGGGAATGAGCTACTTGGTGAACAGGAAGGTGATTTCAGGGCTCAAGTCTACAAAGTTGGAGAAGTGCACGTACTGCTTAGCTGGGAAGTAAAATAGGGTGTCTTTCCAAAGTCACCCAAGTTCAAGGAAGCCGGCGTTGCTCGAGTTGATTCACTCGGATGTCTGCGGTCCTATGAAGGTAAAATCTATTGGTGGTGCATCTTATTTTGTAAATTTTATTGATGACTGTTCCAGGAAGGTTTGGGTCTATGCCTTAAAGACCAATGATCAGGTGCTGCCTACTTTCAAAGAGTTTCAAGCCTCTGTTGAAAGAGAGACGGGCAAGAAGTTATTGTGTATTCGGTCTGACAACGGCGGCGAATACATTGGTCCCTTTGATGCTTATTGCAGAGAGCAAGGGATACGACACCAGAAGACTCCGTCCAAGACACCTCAGCTCAATGGTGTAGCGGAGCGCATGAACATGACACTGATGGAAAGGGTGCGGTGTTTGCTGTCAGAAGCAAACTTGTCGGACAGTTATTGGGGTGAGGCTCTTCTCACAGCTGCTTATGTTATTAATTTATCTCCTAGTGCTCCTTTGCAGGGTGATGTGCCTGACAAAGTATGGTACGGCTATCACGACCAGCGCCCAGTGTAGGGGCACAAGAAGTGGGTACGTCCAGCCTACGCTGCAGTGTCGGCGGTAGAACGCTGTCCTAGGTTACTATCTAATCAACAACTCACGCAATTATATAATGTACTTGTCAAATCTCAACTCCGAACGGAGGACAAGTATAGATATAGTGAAATCTCAATCACAGTCTAAGAACGATAAGCTAACACAGAAGTTTATAACTAAAGACTAAACAACAACAATTATAAACTACTAAATAATAATATCTCAAACAAACTCAAATACAAACTCGTATCTCAAGTTATTACAATTCAAGTTCTAAAACATGAAAACTAAACCAAGTCTACTAGCTAGTCTCCCGATCACTCCTGAGTATCGGGGCCATACGTAGCTAAGCCATCTCCTGCTCCAAGGCAAGTAGGGCAAATGTCCTCAGGGCAATCATCTGTAATATTTTCAACAGGTCCAGTCAGGACATGAACGAGTACAATTCATCTAGAAAACCCAAGTAAATGACAGAGAACTCTAAAGCAGTTATAGACAGTTTTATTGATGAACATGATAGTTTGTATTCAGGTGATGGTATAGAGAACAATTAAGATACAAGAAAAGTAAGGTAAGTAAAATAAGAGGAGAATCATGACAATAAAGACTGTAAAATAAGATTCTAGCTGAACTAGAGTAACATGATATAAGTCCAGACAGTAATGTAAACAAGTATAAGACCCAAGTAAGTCCAGACAATATGAATATGATACCAGGTGATTCCAGTACAAGATGAGTCCAGTATAAGATGATTCCAGTCAGTGATCAAAGATTCTAGGGTGAGTCCAGACTATACTCTAACAGTGTTTTTAAAATACCGAGATCGACATGTAAATGGCTGTAGGTATCAGGTACATCTCTTACTGATCAGGGGAGAGACGGCTATGTTTCCAGTAGATTCCAGTAGGGAGATTCCAGATTTGGGGTATGTCTACATGTCTTAATCAATATTTCCCTGCCCCATAATACAAGTGAATCCAGTACAAGACACGAGAATCGAGATGAGTCCAGCCAAACATGATGATACCAGCAATGATTCCAGAATGATTCCAGTAGATTCCAGTAATAGATGCCAGACATGATGATACCAACAATGATTCCAGTAATAGAGGCCAGACAACATGGTATGTGTGTCGCATACATGAATCCAGAAATATCCATACGTGTTGTAAGAATCACATAAAACTAGCTAGAACTGAAGTACAATAATTGACAAATAAATGAGAGAGCTATCAGAGAATGTACTCGCCTGACACTCTGAAAAGAGTAGTGTAATATCAGATGTCTGCAACAGAGTCACAATGTCCTAAACAGAGAAATATAGGTTATAATGTGTTTAAAATAAGATAAATGAGGTTTACGATGCAATCTACATGATTCTAAGTCAAATCTAGGTCAAAGTCAACTCTAAGTCAAACCTGGTCAACTGTCTAGGTCAAGTAGGTCCAAGTCAAACTTGGTCAACTCTGGGTCAACTCAAGTCAATACTCTAGTCAAACTAGGTCAATTGGTCAACTTCGGTCAACTTCTAGTCAAAACTAGGATACGGTTGACTTTTGGTTGACTTTTGATCAAAATAGTCAACTGTGGTCAACCGAGGTCAAAACTAGTCTAAGTCCACTATTGCTAACCATTACCAACCATAAAATCCTAACTATAACTATATCTTAAGGTATTTAACTCATATGTTGAAAAATAGACATTATCTTAATTTATCCCGTTTACCCTTTCCAAGGTAAATCCTTACCTTAGCCTCTAACTTACCTTACCCTTACCTTAACCCACCTCATGAGACTCTAGTACCTTGCTAGGGTACTCTAACCACTTACCCTCGTATCTCGATACTGTAACTTGGTATCTTGATACCTCTCCTAGGTAATAAGGTAACTATCTATTCAACTCTTCCTATACCATAACACATATCTAAGGTAAACCACATATACATTCATACATACGTTATATTCATAGCCTACATTATATATACCTATCTATCACATATATGCATCAACTATATATATTCATGAATATATACATAGGAATCATATATGTATATATTTACATATGTATAGGTATCACAAGTAATGTGAGCTCTCAAACTTACTCAAAACTTAGAAGGAAACTATACCAGGCTAGCCCCTTACCCACACTAGTCTATTACCACAACCCTACTCATAAGGCCTATATCCTACCAACAATCTTAAACCCACTAGGGCCTAAAGCCTAACTACAAAATCCTAAAACCATATCACTATACTAGCCATTATACTAACCTCAAGCTAATAAGCCTAAACCAAACTCTAAGTCCTATAGGCTAACAAAACTCCTAAGCCTATCACAAAGCCTAACACTTCTAACAACTAACAGTCCTAACCAACTGATATTCCAATTAATATTCATCTCAAATTCCTGATATACAACCCATCTATAGGGACTAATGCAATGTGGGAAGCTAAGACTGTACAAGGAAAAAATGGGAAATGAAACCTGAATGGAATGGGCTGCAACATGGCATGTTGATTGGTCCATGGCCAAGTGCCAAGTATAGGGCCAGCCGTCATACAATCACCTACGAGTGTTTGGTTGTAAGGCCTTCGTGCATGTACCGAAGGACGAGAGGTCCAAACTTGAGCCGAAGACGAGGCGATGCGTCTTTGTCGGCTACGGTCGGGATAAGTTTGGCTATAGACTCTACGACCCGGTGAGAAGAAAGCTCTACAGAAGCAGGGACGTGATATTCGTCGAGGATCAGACCATGACCAACACTCAGGATTCCGAGACGCCTTCTGAGGCTGAGGAATTGCCTGAGTTAGAGTCATTTCGCTTCGAGTAGTTTCCAGAGGACATCGCAGAGGATCCAGTTATGGGGGAGCCAGTACATGGAGTTGCTTCCAACCTTAATCATCAGCCTGCTGATGGTGATCAAGGTGTCCCTCAGGAGGATGAGCATGCCAGAGAGGCAGTTCCTGAAGGGGAGGAGGCTGTTGGTATACAGCCAGTACCAGTGGCTCCACTGAGAAGGAGCGACAGAGATCGTCGACCATCTACGAGATACTCACCCGATGAGTATGTGCTACTGACTGACGGAGGAGAGCCCGGAAGCTTTACAGAGGATATGGAAGATGAACACAGGCATGAGTGGATGGAGGCTATGCAGGAGGAGATGAGTTCCTTACACGCCAATTCCACTTATGAGCTGGTACGGTTGCCAAAGGACAAGAAGGCTTTGAAGAATCGATGGGTGTTTAGAGTGAAGCAGACGGATGATGCTACTCGCCTTCGATACAAAGCGAGGCTGGTAGTTAAAGGCTATGGTCAGCGGAAAGGCATAGATTATGATGAGATCTTTTCGTCTGTCGTCAAGCATTCGTCTATTCGGGTGGTGCTAGCATTGGCAGCTAGTCTCGACTTAGAGGTCGAGCAGATGGACGTGAAGACGACATTCCTCTACGGTGATCTTGAGGAGGTGCTATACATGGAGTAGCCAAAGGGATTCTGTGAGAAGGGCAAGTCACATTTGGTCTGTCGAGGTTGAGGAAGAGCTTGTATGGTCTGAAGTAGGCTCCGAGGCAGTGGTACAGGAAGTTCGAGTTGTTTATGGGAGAGCATGGTTATGCACGGACGATGTCGGACCATTACGTATTTGTCAGTACTTTGCCGAGGATGATTTCATTATTTTATTGCTCTATGTTGATGACATGCTATTAGTGGGTCGGAATGCCACTAGGATAGCGGAGTTGAAGCACCAACTGGGCGCGGCCTTCTCTATGAAGGATTTGGGCACAGCGAAGACTATTCTTGGGATGGAGATCAGCCAAGAGAGAGAGTCCAAGTTGCTACACTTGTCCCAAAAGAAGTACATTCACCGAGTACTTCAGCGTTTCGGTATTGACGGGTCGAAGAAAGTGAGTTGCCCCCTTGCGGCTCACTTTAAGTTTATTGAGGAGCAGTGTCCATCTACCGAAGACGAAAAAGAAGATATAGAGCGGGTTCCATATGCCTCAGCTGTGGGAAGTCTTATGTATGCTATGATGTGTACGAGGCCAGACATCGCTCATGCAGTTGGCACAGTTAGCAGGTACCTTTAAAATTCTGGAAGGGTACATTGGAGTACGGTCAAGTGGATTCTACGATATCTTCAGGACACTGCTGATTGGAGACTTTCTTTTGGTGGTGATGAGCCGAAGCTGGTTGGGTACCGACGCTGATATGGCTGGAGATGTAGACACGAGGCGATCAACTTCAGGCTATGTGATGATGTTTGCTGGAGGAGCGGTATCGTGGCAGTCGCGGTTGCAGAAGTGTGTTGCCTTGTCGACGACAGAGGTAGAGTACATTGCGATGACGGAGGCTTACAAGGAGTTGCTGTGGATGAAGAAGCTGTTGCAGGAAATGGGGCTGAAGTAAGAGCAGTATACTTTGTTTTGCGATAGTCAGAGTGCTATTCACCTTGTGAAGAATCAGACCTTTCATGGCCGGTCCAAGCACATCGAGACTCGGTATCATTGGATACGGGATGTGGTTGAGAAGAAGGACGCGATGCTTGAGAAGGTCCATAATGATGACAATGGAGCGGACATGCTTACGAAGGTTCTACCAAGGGGGTAGTTTGAGTACTGCAGGCGGATCGTCGGGATGACGAGTTCCTCCACCTAGTTGTGAAGGAGGAGATTTGTTGGAGTGGGTGGGGTTCCCAACCTATGTGGAGAATACCCCGGAGAGCGACGAGCGCCATTCGTGTGTCGGAGAAGCTCGGGGAGTGCATGGATCATATTTTGGAACATATATGGTAAGGAAATATATGATTGGATTTCCATATTTACATGATCATATATTTATGATTGGACCCTTCATATAGAAGCTTTCCATATAATTGGGCTTCCAATTATGGCAAGCCAATTATGATTGGATTTCCATTAAAATATATGATTGATTCATATTAGAAGTTTCTATATATATTGGCCTTCCATGTATGGATTACCAAGGGCTTATAAAAGGGTGATGCATGCTAGTTGTAAAATCATCTAAAAAACAAGAGTGCTTTACAATCTTTGAGAGAGAGAGAGAGAGAGAGAGGATTAAGGACTATTGTGAAGGAGAGATTGCTTCGAATAATTTTTCGGCATATCTTGTTCTTCGGAGTCCGCAATCAAAAATTTTCTTCTTTCAAGTGAGTTGTGGTGATCCGTGTTGGATCGGGAGGAGCTTGTAGAGGGTGTATTCTCTTTATTCCATTAGTGGAGGTTCTTCAAGGTTGGACTCCGATCGTCTCGTGGTTTTTTTCGCAAGGGTTTTCCACGTCAAAAATCTTTGTGTCTGCGATTGTGTTTGGCGTTTTTGGTTTGTGTGCTTTTGCTCGGTTCTCTCGCAGGATTTTCTGGTTTGGGGGAACGGTTTCCGCGCTTCGTTCCCAACATGCTATCTATGTGTGTACAATGTTTATTAGAATATTGATGTTCTACATATGGACAACCATAGGATATTAGGTAGTCAAGTATGTGGTGTATGAGTCCTATTCACAGTTTAAGTAATAAAGGTTTGCAAAATTCACATGATCACATACATACGTCAAAATCCCTATATTGGTATTTGGAAAAAAACTCATGATATTTCAATTATAAATTAAACAAGGCCAGTAATATCGCATAAGAGAAATAAATAACTAATAATTAAATAGGGAATAATAATGACAAGGAATAAAATGAAGTAGTAAAAATATTTGTTCAAAAGGATTTTGTTCAAAAGGAGTTTGTTCAAAAGTATTTTGTTGGGTTCGGTTGTGTTGGGTCGGATTGATCGAATTGAAGGTTACATGCCAGTCATGGGTGCTTAAGGAGTTTCCTCCAAAGTATTTGTTATTTTTCATTGTTTTATCTCATTTGAAAATCAAAATATGCGTTCGTCTACTTGCTCAAGACTAAAGATGAAGCTTTCGAGAAGTTCAGAGAGTTCAGGGCCAAAGCTTAACGGCAGACTGGACAACAACTCAAGAGGTTGAGAATGATCGAGGTGGAGAGTACAGGTCTCATGACTTCGCATCGTTCTGCAAAGAACATGGAATCATATGCGAGACTACTGCTCCATATTCTCCTCAATCCAACGGAGTAGCAGAGAGGAAGAACCGAACATTAACAGAAATGATGAATTCAATGCTGCTTACTGCAGGTCTTCCAAAATACTACTGGAGAGAAGCTGCATTAACGGCCACTTTTATTCTGAATAGAGTGCCATATGCAACTTCGGACGTAACTCCTCATGAACTCTGGTTCAAAGTCAGACCAAACTTGAATGTCATTCGAGTGTGGGGGTGTCTGGCGTATGTGAAGTCCCAGATCTGAAGATTTAGAAGCTGGGGACAAGGACTACGAAGGCGATCTTCTTGGGGTATACCGAGAAGAGTATTGCTCGGAGATTTCTTTATATTGAGTCAAATCATATCATCGAATCTCGCGATGCTGAATACTTTGAAGACAAGTTTCCAAAAGACAAAAACATTGTTCTTTCGGACATTCCGGAAAAATATAGGTGCAAATGAGCCTGAAATCTCATATGGGCTAGTAGTCCAAGAAGAAGCTGTTGTTGATGAAACAACTCTTGTACCAGAACTCGCAGAGCCGTCAGCAAAGCGAGCGAGGAGACCTAAAGACTTCGAAGATGACTTTGTCACCTATCATGTGGAAGCAGATCCACTTACCTATGATGAGACGATGAAGACCAGAGATGCTATCTTCTGGAAGGAGGCAGTGAATGACGAGTTTGACTCTATCACCTCCAATACACATGGGTGTTAGTAGATCTACCTAAAGGAAAAGCCCATCGGATGTAAATGGATCTTCAAGAAGAAGATGAAGGCAGATGGAACTATTGACAAGTTCATGGCCAGGCTGGTAGCCAAGGGATTTTCTCAGAAATAAGGGATAGACTACTTTGACACGTATGCTCCAGTAGCTCCGATGACCACCATCAGGATGTTAATCGCTCTAGCAGCTATACATAAGTTGGTGATACATCAGATGGATGTAAAAACATTCCTGAATGGGGAGCTGACCGAAGAGATTTACATGCAACAGCTAGATGGATTTGTCGACAAAGGTCTTGAAGACAAAGTCTGCAAGTTGGTAAAATCATTGTATGGTTTGAAGCAAGCTCCCAAAATGTGGCATGAGAAGTTTGACAAAGTTATTAGGTCAAACGGCTACAGAGTCAGCGAGACGGACAAATGTTTACACAAAGTTCGCTGATGGAAGAGGAGTCATCGTTTGTCTGTACGTGGACGACATGCTAATCCTAGGGACGGATATAGGCAGTGTCACGGAGACAAAGAAGTTTCTCTCAACCAAGTTTAGTAAAGGACTTGGGGGATGCAGATGTCATCTTGGGCATAAAGATCATCCGGACAGACACTGGAGTAGCGCTGTCACAATCTCACTACATTGAGAAGATACTCACACGCTATGGGTATAAGGATCTTCCAGGGATCGATACGCCATACAGGTGTGATCAGAAGCCGAAGCCAAACTCGAGGGAAAGCGTCAGGCAGCTGGAGTATTCTAGCATTATCGGAAGTTTGATGTACGCAACCACTGCCACAAGGCCTGACATAGCTTTTGCCGTGGGAATGCTGAGTCGGTTCACAAGCAACCCAGGGGTTGAGCACTGTAAAGCTGTGAAGCGGGTAATAAGATATCTCAAGAAGACTCAGACATATGTACTGCACTACAACGGGTATCCGACAGTAGTGGAAGGCTTCAGTGATTGCTGGTGTTCAGAGGTGGAAAGCGAGAGATCCACAGGTGGATATGTCTTTTCCTTGGGTGGAGCTGCTATATCGTGGAAGTCGAAGAAGCAGACTATACTCTCTATTCC
Organism: Iris pallida; assembly: GCA_029216955.1. Classification (NCBI taxonomy): domain Eukaryota; kingdom Viridiplantae; phylum Streptophyta; class Magnoliopsida; order Asparagales; family Iridaceae; genus Iris; species Iris pallida. Next base: position 12,717,663 of record JANAVB010042619.1, on the reverse strand, counting down.
TCCATGGAATCTGAATTCTATGCACTTGAAACTGCAGCAGATGAAGCAGAATGGCTTCGGGAGCTCATGTATGATCTTTCAGTGGTTGGGGCTCAGATACCGGCGATGATATACTGTGACAACCAGGCGACTGCGACGGTGGCATCAAATGACCTCTTCAACGGAAGAAGAGGACTGTGCGGTTGAAGCACAGGACAGTACACGATCTTATCAAAAGAGGTGTAATTGCAGTGGTTGATGTTCGGAGTCAGGAGAACCTGGCAGATCCGTTCATAAAGGGCCTCAAGCGCCAGTTGGTCGATGACACAGCTTGTAAATAGGCTTGAAGGCATTCTGAAAGTGTGTCTTTGTAATTCTACCATAAAGTTTTATGCTATTAGTTCAAAGAGAAATCTACTAGGCATCTAACTTTTGGTTCAAAGGAGGATCACTGACTGGAAAACTATATAACAGTGGGTACTTGTTCTCTGGAACATGGAAGGGATACGGACCCATAACCACTGTTGTCTACTATGTATTTTTTGCGAAAAAAATAGATCCTGTGGAAGGTTGGCTTAAACGCCTTAATGAGTTCTCAGGCAGAGTGAATGCCTGGTGTACTTTTTAGGAAGCACGGTAGAGAAGCACTACAAGGAGTAAAACTCTATGCTACAGGGGGTGACTCCACCATGAGGTTCCCAGGTCTGGGGTAATGCCTCGACTTTGCAAGCCAAGTCATAGCGGCGTAGCACCGCAAATAGACATATAGCCTAATGCTGTAACGTAATTAAAGAGTTGTAGACAGCACTACAAAGGGGAGGATGGCCCCATGTTACAGTGGCACGACACCACGATGAGGTACCCAGGTAGGGGTAAAGCCTCGGCCTTGCAAGCTATGTTGTGGCGTAACACCGCAAGGAAGCCTTAGGCTTCATGCTGAGTAGATTGGCACTACAAAGAGGCTGAGACCTCATGCTATAGTAGTATGACACTACGATGAGGTTCCCAGGTAGGAGTAATGCCTCGACTTCAGGCCATGTCATAGCGGCGTAGCACCGCAAGGAAGCGCAAGGCTTCAGTCATGTCTCTTTAATAAAGAACTCACCTATAGTGTATGGAAAGAGATATCAGGCCGTCTCTTGAGGGTAAACTTGTAGACGCCCAAAATTATATGCTAAAATCAGGCTGGCACAGGGCCTTTAATGTGCAGCCAGAAGCACACATAACTACATTTTGTGAGTGGAAAGAATAACAGTTGTGGTACAGAATTCAAGGCGTAGTCCATTATTGTATCACATTGTTATTTAACCCATGCGGGAAGATTCAAGTCGTCAGCGACATCTTCTAATGCAAAATGGACAGCTACTGTAGGGAACGCTCAACCCTGGACATATATATGTTGTGATATGTGGGGATTGTTGGTGCTTTCTTTACATGGAGAGAGCTTGCTCTCAACATGCCTTGTAAAAGTTTAGTCCCACATCGGAAATGCACCATGAGTTATCTCAACATATATACTTGGTTGTGTTGTTGAGAGATGCACATGGAGTGGTGACCCTAAGGAGGGAACCATGTGGGTGATTTTACTAGGAGGTAAGAATAAGGCTCCAAGGATTAAGCATTAATGCTTTTGTCATTCTCTTGGATTAATTCCATTTGGAGCTAAGCCCCAAAGGGGCTTAGTGACTCGGACTCGGACTCGAACTCGGACTCGGGCTTGGGCTCGGACTCGGGCTCGGGCTCATGAGGCGTAATGTGGCATTTTGTTGGCGCACTTTGCACTTAGCACGTCAGCAGTCATGCGGCTCATGCAGTCCATACGGCTTATGCGGTCCATGCGGCCGCATGGAGGACTCCGCTGACTGTACAGACTACATGTCAGTGTGGAAGACTGATTCAATGCAATTAATTCAGATCCACTTTTGTGGGATTTAATTCAATCTTTCCATAAGATTTGAATTAATTTCGTTGCCATCTTTGTGGGATTTAATTCAATTTCTATAAGATTTGAATTAATTTCGTTGCTATCTTTGTGGGATTTAATTCAATCTTCCATAACTGAAAAGGCGGTTAGGGTTTCCACCCTCTCTCTATATATACTCTCTTCTGGCCTCCTTTGTGAGCGACTACGAATTTTATAAGTCAGAAAAAGAGAGAGAGGGAGCTGCTGCCGCCATTGCAAGTCCATCCGAGGAGTCAGAACAGAGGTGACTTCGAGCGTTCCACAAGTTCTTCAACTTGCTGGTTCCTGGAAGCAATTCGTGTGGGGCGAATCTTGCTTTGAGCAACGGTGTTTTGACACCCCAGCAACTTTTCTTCATCTCTTCTTTCTCTAGATTATTATAACTCGTTCTGTCCCAATTGCAACACGTTTGCAAGGAAGAACGAGAGTATTCTCTTCTCTATTTCCTTCCTTCATATTGTAATCTGGCTATTTGGTTTTTTGTATCATCGTAGATCTTGAGTTTGATCACTGCAAAGTTTTTTGTGTGACATCTCAGATCTCGATTGCATGCATCAGTTTTCATCTTTGGTCAAGCCCCGGGACTAACATCTCTTGCAATCTCACCCAACACTAACTATGAAATGTAGTGATGTCCACATCACCCGGATATGAGCCATAATGAGTCGGGTACATTTCCTCTTCGCATACAACTATAAACATTATCTAGTCAGAATTAAGGAAAGTATAGTATATCCGTAAAGTCTATACTTTAGGATAAAGCTAAGATAGGTAAAATAAAAAGAATACTTATATAACTTTTAAAAAATAGGATATGATACGACGAAATGCAACCATTTAAATGATACACTATAAATCTAGTATACAGGTCAAACTCAAGGTAAGTTATCTATGTGTACATTGTTTATTAGAATATTGATGTTCTATATATGGACAACCATAGGATATTAGGTAGTCAAGTATGTGGTGTATGAGTCCTATTCACAGTTTAAGTAATAAAGGTTTGCAAAATTCCCATGATCACAAACATAGTCAAAACCCTATATTGGAATTTGAAAAAAGAACTCATGATATTTCAATTATAAATTAAACAAGGCCAGTAATATCGCATAAGAGAAATAAATAACTAATAATTAAATAGGGAATAATAATGACAAGGAATAAAATGAAGTAATAAAAATTTGTTCAAAAGGATTTTGTTCAAAAGGAGTTTGTTCAAAAGTATTTTGTTGGGTTGGGGTGTTTGGGTCGGATTGAGCGAATTGAAGGTTACATGCCAGTCATGGGTGCTTAAGGAGTTTCCTCCAAAGTATTTTTATTTTTCATTGTTTATTTCATTTGAAAAAATATTAGGAACCACGTAACAATTTTTGTCATTATCAATGATAACAACATATGCTCTAGTTTGAAACAGGAAGAAACTAGTCCTTAAGTGCTTTACGAAGATAATCCTTTATCTCGGATTTCCAAAGAAGAAATAAAGTATTTTGTTATATTATAGCTGGTTAAGTTAATTTGAAACAAATAATTTTGGAGTCATTCATTAAATTGGTGCACATGCTCTTTGAAACGGCTAGGAATTCCTTAATCATAGTCGATGAAAATTTAGACCATGAGTGAAGTCTTCTAAACATAATTGTGGAATTTGATAAACTATAATATTATCCATACTGCCATGGCCGCTTAGTAGGGCACATGTCTCTATTTGGAAGTCTTCTCTACATTATTTTTCTTATTTACATCGAAAAACATATTTTTGGGTTCATTTGTCTTTTTTTATTTTTTATTTTAGTTTGCGATTAGAAAAAAGGATTAGGAGTTTGTGTAAATTATAAAAGTAGGCTTATCATAATATGTGAAATATTGATAAAACATGATATCATAATAGTTAAATAGCCAATCGACCTAAAGTTTGTAACAACCAAATACGTACTAACAATACTCAATTGGTTTTCTAAATGATTAAAGAACAAGCAACATTTGATATCTAGCATATTATCTACAAAGTGAAAAGGGCACCAGGTAACTTCTAAATTTGATTCATAAATTCATATTTATTGAGGTTTTTTTAAATTGAGAGTAAATAAAAAAAAAAGAAACCAACAAAGTTTTAGCCTTTAGAGTTCAGTTTTGTAGATAAAGATGATCTTAGGTGTTTTGTTTGGAAATTTCCAAAAACTCTAGGTTTAAATTATTAATATATCATTATTAATAGCCTATTTCATATTCAATTCTCATTTCATTTCAATCCAATACATCAAAGAATAAAATAATTCAATAAATTTAGAAATAAAATGTTGTCCATTAAAATATCTAATTTAGAATGTAATATTTTTTAAAATATATATAACAAAAGGTAGATGGTATTTAACATAGTAAATCCATATTTTGAAAACTAACCAAGATAACTTAACTAATCCACAATTTAAAAGCAAACGAACTTTAATATTTAATCTTTTTTTATAACTTATTTCACTTAAAATAGTCTTATCTTAAAATATACAATGAAGTGGAAAGCGAAATGTATGTACATGAAGTAAGGAAAAAAAGAGAAAAATGTGTATGGATGATTTGTCAAAATATTTTTGTTTTATATAAATTTGTTCAAGGTACTTTTTTCTTTGCTACCACGACAAAAAGGCTCGTTGATTGATTTTGTCAATTCCTTACAATTGTTTTCGCAAATAATATCTGCAAAAAATTTAGTATTGATTTTTGCTACAAATTAATATTTTTCTAGGACATCGAAAGCAAGACCCAAATGGGACCCTAAGATATCATAATCTTCCAGTTCTAAAAATAAAATAATAAAAAATAATATGCATCCTTACCGTACTATTTTTTGAGTGAAACATATTCAACACACGTTACGAGAAGCGAAAAATAGAAATGAGTCATTAAATTGCAACATACTATATGAAACCAATTATATTAATTCCATGAAGATTACAAGCAACTCTTCTTGTTACTTTAGCACACAAATTAATAAATAATTCTTATATAACATACCACTTTAATTAGTCTTTTACAATTGCATTCGTTTCTCTGCTCGGTTTCATGTATAAAAAGTGATTTTCTTCTTATTTCAGAACCATTGTATCTTCATCAAACTATTATTCATTAAGGGAAAAATAAGTTAAGGAGAGAAACATGGAATCGAGAAAAAGTAGAACAATCACAAAAGTTGTTGCTCTTCTTGTTTTTCTTGCTTGTTGGTCAGATGGCTGCATTTCGTGTCACGCGGAAGGACTTTCCACGTAAGGGTTGCCTTACGGATGAAGAAGGAGTTACCTCTTGTCCTTATATACGTGAAACGTGGAGTCAAGTTTGGAAGAATATAAAAAGAAACTTTTGGTGTATTGTTACATTCAAACGAATTCCACCTCCACAATAATAGTATCCTAATAATGTAAAAAGAAGATAAAATTCTTGGTTGCTAGAATAAAATTTGGAGCAATAAAAGCAAATACAACAAACAGCCTCTAGTATTTTTTGTCCCTTTTGTTATTGATGTCTTTTTTTTTAGTATAACTGCGTTGTTTATGGTCATTGAGATCCAAGTAAACAGTTGAGGAAACATAATCATGCAATGGATTCTTTATTCGCCAAAAATCAGGTAACAAGTCTCCTACGATTGCTTTCCTCATGGCTATTTGGGTAGTAACGATTTCAAATCAATTAGGAAAATTTGTCACGAGCCTCACCTAAATAATTGTGTCTACTAGTATGGGACTACATCCTTCATTCTTCACAACATCGACAATAGTAAACAGTATGTAGCTAATGGCTCTTTATCTATAGTAAACAAAGATTGCAACATCAATACTTTAGCAAGCTCATTCACAAGAAACATAATTATAAACATAAATTATAAGATAACCAGTAAAAAAATATGTCCAATAAAAAAAGGAATTCTATATTATTGGAACAAACCACTATATAATTATATACATCTGAAATTGAGAAATTATCCAATCAACTAACTTCTAAGTATCTCTTGCAATCTCACCCAACACTAACTATGATATGTAGTGATGTCCACACACCCGGATATGAGCCATAATGAGTATATTATGAACCACGTAACAATTTTTGTCGTTGTCAATGATAAAACATATGCTCTAGTTTGAAACAGAAAGAAACTAGTCCTTCAAGTGCTTACAAAGATAATCCTTTATCTCGGATTTCTAAAAAAGAAATAATGTATTTTGTTATATTATAGCTGGCTAAGTTAATTTGAAACAAATAATTTTGGAGTCCTTCATTAAATTGATGCACATGCTCTTTGAAACGGCTAAGAATTCGTAAATCATAGTCGATGAAAATTTTGACCATGAGTGAAGTCTTCTAAACATAATTGTGGAATTTGATAAACTATAATATTATCCACACTGCCATGGGCGATTAGTAGGGCCCATGTCTCTATTTGGAAGTCTTCTCTACATTATTTTTCGTATTTACATCGAAAAACATTTTTTTTGGTTCATTTGTCTTTTTTATTTTGTTTTTAGTTTACGATTAGAAAAAAGACTTCAGGAGTTTGCGTACAATATAAAAGTAGGCTTATAATAATATGTGAAATATCGATAAAACATGATATACTAATAGTTAAATAGCCAATCGACCTAAAGTTTGTAACAACCAAATACCAACTAACAATACTCAATTGGTTTCCTAAATGATTAAAGAACAAGCAACATTTGAAGTCTAGCATAATATCTACAAAGTGAAAAGGGCACTAGGTAACTTCTAAATTTGATTCATAAATACATATTTATTGAGGGTTTTTTAAATTGAGAGTAAATAAAAAAAAAAATAGAAACCAACTAAGTTTTAGCCTTTAGAGTTCAGTTTTGTAGATAAAGATGATCTTAGGTGTTTTGTTTGGAAATTTCCAAAAAACTCTAGGTTTAAATTATTAATATATCATTATTAATAGCCTATTCCATATTCAATTCTCATTTCATTTCAATCCAATACAACAAAGAATTAAATAATTCAATAAATTTAGAAATAAAATGTTTATCCAATAAAATATCTAATTTAGAATGTAATATTTTTTTAAAAAAATATATAACAAAAAGTAGATGCTATTTAACATAGTAAATCCATATTTTGAAAACTAACTAAGATAACTTAACTAATCCACAATTTAAAAGCAAACAAACTTTAACATTTAATCTTTTTTTATAACTTATTTCACTTAAAATAGTCTTATCTTAAAATACAATGAAATGCAAAGTGAAATGTATGTACATGATGTGAAAAAAGGAAAAGAGAAAAATGTCTATGGATGATTTTGTCAAAATAATTTGGTTTTATTTAAATTTTGGTCAAGGTACTTTTTTCTTCGCTACCACGACAAGAAGGCTCTTTGATTGATTTTGTCAATTCCTTACAATTGTTTTCGCAAATATTATCTGCAAAAAATTAAGTATTGATTTTGCTACAAATTAATATTTTTCTAGGACATCGAAACCAAGACCCAAATGGGACCCAAAGATATCATAATCTTTCATATCTAAAAATAAAATAATAAAAAATAATATGCATCCTTTACCGTACTGTTTTTTGAGTGAAACATATTCAACACACATTACGAGAAGCGAAAAATAGAAACGAGTCATTAAATTGCAACATACTATATGAAACCAATTATATTAATTCCATGAAGATTACCAGCAACTCTTCTTGTTACGTTAGCACACAAATTAATAAATAAATTCTTATATAAATTACCACTTTAATTAGTCTTTTACAATTGCATTCGTTTCTCAGCTCGGTTTCTTGTATAAAAAGTGATTTTCTTCTTATTCCAGAACCATTGTATCTTCATCAAACTATTCATTCATTAAGGGAAAAATCAGTTAAGGAGAGAAACATGGAATCGAGAAAAAGTGGAACAGTCACAAAAGTTGTTGCTCTTCTCTTTTTTTTTCTTGCTTGTTGGTCAGATGGCTGCATTTCGCGTCACGCGGAAGGTCTTTCCACGTAAGGGCTGCCTTACGGATGAAGAAGGAGTTACCTCTTGACCTTATATACATGAAACGTGGAGTCAAGTTTGGAAGAATATAAAAAGAAACATTTGGTGTATTGTTACATTCAAACGAATTCCACCTCCACAATAATAGTATCCTAATAATGTAAATCAAGAAGATAAAATTTTTGGTTGCTAGAATATAATTTGGAGCAATAAAAGCAAATACAACAAACAGCCTCTAGTATTTTTTGTCCCTTTTGTTATTGATGTCTTTTTTTTTTATCTATAACTGCATTGTTTATGGTTATTGAGATCCAAGTAAAGTTGAGGAAACATAACCATGCAATGGATTCTTTATTCGCCAAAAATCAGGTAACAAGTCTCCTACGATTGCTTTCCTCATGGCTATTTGGGTAGTAACGATTTCAAATCAATTAGGAAAATTTCTCACGAGCCTCACCTAAATAATTGTGTCTACTAGTATGGGACTACGTCCTTCATTCTTCACAACATCGACAATAGTAAACAGTATGTATGTAGCTAATGGCTCTATCTATAGCAAACAAAGATTGCAACATCAATACTTTAGCAAGCTCATTCACAAGAAACATATAATTATAAACATAAATTATAAGATAACCAGTAAAAAAATATGTCCAATAAAAAAAGGAATTCTATATTATTGGAACAAACCCACTATATAATTATATACATCTGAAATTGAGAAATTATCCAATCAACTAACTTCTAAGTATCTCTTGCAATCTCACCGAATACTAACTATGATATGTAGTGATGTCCACATCACCCGGATATGAGCCATAATGAGTCGGGTACATTTCCTTTTCGCATACAACTATAAACATTATCTAGTCATAATTGAGAAAAGTATAGTATATCTGTAAAGTCTATACATTAGGATAAAGCTAAGATAGGTAAAATAATAAAAAGAATACTTAGATAACTTTTAAAAAAATAGGATATGATACGATGATGCAACCAGTTAAATGATACACTATAAATATAGTATACAGGTCAAACTCAAGGTAAGTTATCCATGTGTGTACAATGTTTATTAGAATATTGATGTTCTATATATGGACAACCATAGGATATTAGTTAGTCAAGTATGTGGTGTATGAGTCCTATTCACAGTTTAAGTAATAAAGGTTTGCAAAATTCCCATGATCACATACATACGTCAAAACCCCTATATTAGAATTTGAAAAAAAAACTCATGATATTTCAATTATAAATTAAACAAGGCCAGTAATACCGCATAAGAGAAATAAATAACTAATAATTAAATAGGCAATAATAATGACAAGGAATAAAATAAAGTAGTAAATGTATTTGTTCAAAAGGATTTTGTTCAAAAGGAGTTTGTTCAAAAGTATTTTGTTGGGTTGGGTTGTGTTGGGTCGGATTGATCGAATTGAAGGTTACATGCCAGTCATGGGTGCTTAAGGAGTTTCCTCCAAAGTATTTGTTATTTTTCATTGTTTTATCTCATTTGAAAAAAATATTAGGAACCATGTAACAATTTTTGTCATTGTTAATGATAACAACATATGCTCTAGTTTGAAATAAGAAGAAATTAGTCCTTCAAGTGCTTGCGAAGATAATTCTTTATCTCGGATTTCCAAAAAAGAAATAAAGTATTTTGTTATATTATAGCTGGCTAAGTTAATTCGAAACAAATAATTTTGGAGTCATTCATTAAATTGGTGCACATGCTCTTTGAAACGGCTAGGAATTCCTAAATCATGGTCGATGAAAATTTTGACCATGAGTGAAGTCTTTTAAACATTTGTGGAATTTGATAAACTATAATATTATCCATACTGCCATGGCCGATTAGTAGGGCACATGTCTCTATTTGGAAGTCTTCTCTACATTAATTTTCTTATTTACATCGAAAAACATTTTTTTGGGTTCATTTGTCTTTTTTATTTTGTTTTTAGTTTGCGATTAGAAAAAAGGATTCAGGAGTTTGCGTAAAATATAAAAGTAGGCTTATCATAATATGTGAAATATTGATAAAACATGATATCATAATAGTTAAATAGCCAATCGACCTAAAGTTTGTAACAACCAAATATGTACTAACAATACTCAATCAGTTTCCTAAATGATTAAAGAACAAGCAACATTTGAAGTCTAGCATATTATCTACAAAGTGAAAAGGGCACCAGGTAACTTCTAAATTTGATTCAAAAATTCATATTTATTGAGGTTTTTTTAAATTGAGAGTAAATATAAAAAAATAGAAACCGACAATGTTTTAGCATTTAGAGTTCGGTTTTGTAGATAAAGATGATCTTAGGTGCTTTGTTTGGAAATTTCCAAAAAACTCTAGGTTTAAATTATTAATATATCATTATTAATAGCCTATTCAATATTCAATTCTTATTTCATTTCAATCCAATACATCAAAGAATAAAATAATTCAATAAATATAGAAATAAAATGTTTATCCAATAAAATATCTAATTTAGAATGTAATATTTTTAAAAATATATAACAAACAGTAGATGGTATTTAACATATTAAATTCATATTTTGAAAACTAAGATAACTTAACTAATCCACAATTTAAAAGCAAACAAACTTTAATATTTAATCTTTTTTTATAACTTATTTCACTTAAAATAGTCTTATCTTAAAATACAATGAAGTGGAAAGTGAAATGTGTGTACATGAAGTGAAAAAAGGAAAAGAGAAAAATATGTATGGATGATTTTGTCAAAATAATTTTGTTTTATATAAATTTTGTTCAAGGTACTTTTTTCTTTGCTACCACGACAAGAAGGCTCGTTGATTTATTTTGTCAATTCCTTACAATTGTTTTCGCAAATAATATCTGCAAAAAAATTTAGTATTGATTTTGCTACAAATTAATATTTTTCTAGGACATCGAAAGCAAGACCCAAATGGGACCCTAAGATATCATAATCTTCCATATCTAAAAATAAAATAATAAAAAATAATATGTATCCTTACCGTACTGTTTTTGAGTGAAACATATTCAACACACATTACGAGAAGCGAAAAATAGAAACGAGTCATTAAATTGCAACATACTATATGAAACCAATTATATTTATTCCATGAAGATTACAAGCAACTCTTCTTGTTACGTTAGCACACAAACTAATAAATAAATTCTTATATAACTTACCACTTTAATTAGTCTTTTAAAATTGCATTCGTTTCTCAGCTCGGTTTCTTGTATAAAAAGTGATTTTCTTCTTATTTCAGAACCATTGTATCTTCATCAAACTATTCATTCATTAAGGGAAAAATCAGTTAAGGAGAGAAACATGGAATCGAGAAAAAGTAGAACAATCACAAAAGTTGTTGCTCTTCTCTTGTTTTTCTTGCTTGTTGGTCAGATGGCTGCATTTCGCGTCACACGGAAGGACTTTCCACGTAAGGGCTGCCTTACGGATGAAGAAGGAGTTACCTCTTGTCCTTATATACATGAAACGTGGAGTCAAGTTTGGAAGAATATAAAAAGAAACATTTGGTGTATTGTTACATTCAAACGAATTCCACCTCCACAATAATAGTATCCTAATAATTTAAATCAAGAAGATAAAATTCTTGGTTGCTAGAATAAAATTTGGAGCAATAAAAGCAAATACAACAAACAGCCTCTAGTATTTTTTGTCCCTTTTGTTATTGCTGTCTTTTTTTTATTATCTATAACAGCGTTGTTTATGGTTATTGAGATCCAAGTAAACATTTGAGGAAACATAATCATGCAATGGATTCTTTATTCGCCAAAAATCAGGTAACAAGTCTCCTACGATTGCTTTCCTCATGGCTATTTGGGTAGTAACGATTTCAAATCAATTAAGAAAATTTGTCACGAGCCTCACCTAAATAATTGTGTATACTAGTATGGGACTACATCCTTCATTCTTCACAACATCGACAATAGTAAACAATATGCAGCTTATGGCTCTTTATCTATAGTAAACAAAGATTGCAACATCAATACTTTAGCAAGCTCATTCACAAGAAACATATAATTATAAACGTAAATTATAAGATAACCAGTAAAAAAATATGTCCAATAAAAAAAGGAATTCTATATTATTGGAACAAACCCACTATATAATTATATACATCTGAAATTGAGAAATTATCCAATCAACTAACTTCTAAGTATCTCTTGTTGGTGCTTTCTTTACATGGAGAGAGCTTGCTCTCAACATGCCTTGTAAAAGTTTAGTCCCACATCGGAAATGCACCATGAGTTATCTCAACATATATACTTGGTTGTGTTGTTGAGAGATGCACATGGGGTGTTGACCCTAAGGAGGGAACCATGTGGGTGATTTTACTAGGAGGTAAGAATAAGGCTCCAAGGATTAAGCATTAATGCTTTTGTCATTCTCTTGGATTAATTTCATTTGGAGCTAAGCCCCAAAGGGGTTTAGTGACTCGGACTCGGACTCGGACTCGGGCTCGGGCTCGGGCTCGGGCTCGGACTCGGACTCGGGCTCATGAGGCATAATGTGGCATTTTGTTGGCGCACTTTGCACTTAGCACGTCAGCAGTCATGCGGCTCATGCGGTCGTATGGAGGACTCCGCTGACTGTGCAGACTACAAGTCAGTTATGGAAAGACTGATTCAATGCGATTAATTCAGATCCACTTTTTGTGGGATTTAATTCAATCTTTCCATAATATTTGAATTAATTTCGTTGCCATCTTTGTGGGATTTAATTCAATCTTTCCATAAGATTTGAATTAATTTCGTTGCTATCTTTGTGGGATTTAATTCAATCTTTCCGTAACTGAAAAGGCGGTTAGGGTTTCCACCATCTCTCTATATATACTCTCTTCTGGCCTCTTTTGTGAGCGACTATGAATTTTATAAGTCAGAAAGAGAGAGAGAGAGAGAGAGAGGGAGCTGCTGCCGCCATTGCAAGTCCATCCGAGGAGTCAGAACAGAGATGACTTCGAGCGTTCCACAAGTTCTTCAACTTGTTGGTTCCTGGAAGCAATTCGTGTGGGAAGAATCTTGCTTTGAGCAACGGTGTTTTGACACCCCAGCAACTTTTCTTCATCTCTTCTTTCTCTAGATTATTGTAATTCGTTCTGTCCCAATTGCAACACGTTTGCAAGGAAGAACGAGAGATCTTCTCTTCTCTATTTCCCTCCTTCATATTGTAATCTGGCTATTTGGTTTTTTGTATCATCGTAGATCTTGAGTTTGATCACTGCAAAGTTTTTTGTGTGACATCTCAGATCTTGATTGCATGCATCAGTTTTCATCTTTGGTCAAGTCCCGAGACTAACAATCTTAAAGCAAGATCCTTATAGATGGAAAACCTTAATGCTTCGCTCGTCCAATCGGACTACTGCAAGTTGGAAAAGTTCGATGGAGATCATTATCAAGTCTGGAAGAGAAAGGTTTATCTAACTCTTCAACTCAAAGACGTTGATCATGTACTGTTGGAGGAAGAACCTTCTGTTCCAGATACTGGGTCTACTGCCGCAATTAATACGGCTACCAAACTCCAGGCCAAATGGAGAAGGGAAAATAACATCTGCAGGCTTCTCATCCTGAATGCTATGGAGGATTCCCTGGCAGAATCCTACTCGAAGAAGTAATTTACCAGAGACATATGGGAGTCTGTGGAAAAACTGTATGAAGAAGACAGGAACCGGAGCAAGATATTTGTGGTTGAAAAATATCACAAATTGCTCTTTGAGGACGAGAAGTCCATGTTGCCACAGGTGATGGAATTTCTGAAGCTGCGTCAGAAACTGGAAGACGAAGAGATGCCCCTTCCCGACAAGTTTGTCGTTGGAGGGATCGTCTCAAAACTTCCTGCTTGATGGAGTACCTTCTATGCAAGGATGCTCAGAAAGAAGCTAGACATTAGCTTGGGAGATCTACTTCAAGAGATCCATGTTGAGGACGAGATGCGTTCCCAACAGAAGATAGTCACTCTGTCTAAACAGTTGGCTAAGGCCAATCTAGTGCAGACAAGAGATCCCAAGGTGAAGCAGGCGGCTTCTCATCACAAGAAGAAGGACTTCACCAATCTAAAAATGAAGGGTCCTTCATTCAAGCAATAGAAGTCCAAGTCCCAAGTGACTTGTTTCAATTGTGGCAAGAAAGGCCACTACAAGAGTGAATGCAGATCCAAGCCTAAACAATCAGAGAAAGGTGAGCCTAGTAAGGTTTCATTGGTTTCTAACATTGTTGCTATGATCGCATAGGTCACAACTGTGGGGGTTGACTCTGATTGGTGGATAGACACTGGTGCGACTTGCCATGTCTGTTCTGGCAAGAAATGGTTCGTCATGTACCAGCCGATATCTGAGAAGGTTGTCATGGCGAACCAGGCCCAAGCTGAAGTTCTGGGGATCGGGACTGTGGAGCTGAAACTCACTTCTGGGAACACTCTGACGCTTCAAGGTGTGAGGCATGTTCCGGTGATTGCCAAGAACCTGATCTCTGGGAGCCTGCTCTGCAACGCAGGCTTGATGATGGACATCAATGCTGGTCAGATGGTGATGTCCAAGAAGGGAACATACTTGGGGAAGGCTTATCAAACCGAAGAAATGTTTAAAATTCAGCTTGTCAACCAGTTTGATGACATTAATGCAGTTGCATTTTCTGATTATTCTCTTGAGTTGTGGCATAATAGACTAGGACATGTTCATTGTAAAAGAATTAACAAAATGTCTAGTCTAGGACTTATCTCCAAATGTGGGGGTAAGGTGGAGAAGTGTGAAGTATGTGCTCAGACGAAGATCACAAGGAAACCCTTTCATCGGGTCAATCGAAGCACAGATATTCTGGAGTTAGTACACTCCGATATCTGTGACTTCAAACATTTCTCCACGAAGGCCGGGATGAAGTATTTCATAACCTTTATCGACGACTTCTCAAAATATGCGTTCGTCTACTTGCTCAAGACTAAAGATGAAGCTTTCGAGAAGTTCAGAGAGTTCAGGGCCAAAGCTTAACGGCAGACTGGACAACAACTCAAGAGGTTGAGAAATGATCGAGGTGGAGAGTACAGGTCTCATGACTTCGCATCGTTCTGCAAAGAACATGGAATCATATGCGAGACTACTGCTCCATATTCTCCTCAATCCAACGGAGTAGCAGAGAGGAAGAACCGAACATTAACAGAAATGATGAATTCAATGCTGCTTACTGCAGGTCTTCCAAAATACTACTGGAGAGAAGCTGCATTAACGGCCACTTTTATTCTGAATAGAGTGCCATATGCAACTTCGGACGTAACTCCTCATGAACTCTGGTTCAAAGTCAGACCAAACTTGAATGTCATTCGAGTGTGGGGGTGTCTGGCGTATGTGAAGTCCCAGATCTGAAGATTTAGAAGCTGGGGACAAGGACTACGAAGGCGATCTTCTTGGGGTATACCGAGAAGAGTATTGCTCGGAGATTTCTTTATATTGAGTCAAATCATATCATCGAATCTCGCGATGCTGAATACTTTGAAGACAAGTTTCCAAAAGACAAAAACATTGTTCTTTCGGACATTCCGGAAAATAATATAGGTGCAAATGAGCCTGAAATCTCATATGGGCTAGTAGTCCAAGAAGAAGCTGTTGTTGATGAAACAACTCTTGTACCAGAACTCGCAGAGCCGTCAGCAAAGCGAGCGAGGAGACCTAAAGACTTCGAAGATGACTTTGTCACCTATCATGTGGAAGCAGATCCACTTACCTATGATGAGACGATGAAGACCAGAGATGCTATCTTCTGGAAGGAGGCAGTGAATGACGAGTTTGACTCTATCACCTCCAATAACACATGGGTGTTAGTAGATCTACCTAAAGGAGAAAAGCCCATCGGATGTAAATGGATCTTCAAGAAGAAGATGAAGGCAGATGGAACTATTGACAAGTTCATGGCCAGGCTGGTAGCCAAGGGATTTTCTCAGAAATAAGGGATAGACTACTTTGACACGTATGCTCCAGTAGCTCCGATGACCACCATCAGGATGTTAATCGCTCTAGCAGCTATACATAAGTTGGTGATACATCAGATGGATGTAAAGACAACATTCCTGAATGGGGAGCTGACCGAAGAGATTTACATGCAACAGCTAGATGGATTTGTCGACAAAGGTCTTGAAGACAAAGTCTGCAAGTTGGTAAAATCATTGTATGGTTTGAAGCAAGCTCCCAAAATGTGGCATGAGAAGTTTGACAAAGTTATTAGGTCAAACGGCTACAGAGTCAGCGAGACGGACAAATGTGTTTACACAAAGTTCGCTGATGGAAGAGGAGTCATCGTTTGTCTGTACGTGGACGACATGCTAATCCTAGGGACGGATATAGGCAGTGTCACGGAGACAAAGAAGTTTCTCTCAACCAAGTTTAGTATAAAGGACTTGGGGGATGCAGATGTCATCTTGGGCATAAAGATCATCCGGACAGACACTGGAGTAGCGCTGTCACAATCTCACTACATTGAGAAGATACTCACACGCTATGGGTATAAGGATCTTCCAGGGATCGATACGCCATACAGGTGTGATCAGAAGCCGAAGCCAAACTCGAGGGAAAGCGTCAGGCAGCTGGAGTATTCTAGCATTATCGGAAGTTTGATGTACGCAACCACTGCCACAAGGCCTGACATAGCTTTTGCCGTGGGAATGCTGAGTCGGTTCACAAGCAACCCAGGGGTTGAGCACTGTAAAGCTGTGAAGCGGGTAATAAGATATCTCAAGAAGACTCAGACATATGTACTGCACTACAACGGGTATCCGACAGTAGTGGAAGGCTTCAGTGATACTTGCTGGTGTTCAGAGGTGGAAAGCGAGAGATCCACAGGTGGATATGTCTTTTCCTTGGGTGGAGCTGCTATATCGTGGAAGTCGAAGAAGCAGACTATACTCTCTTATTCCTCCATGGAATCTGAATTCTATGCACTTGAAACTGCAGCAGATGAAGCAGAATGGCTTCGGGAGCTCATGTATGATCTTTCAGTGGTTGGGGCTCAGATACCGGCGATACTGATATACTGTGACAACCAGGCGACTGCGACGGTGGCATCAAATGACCTCTTCAACGGGAAGAAGAGGACTGTGCGGTTGAAGCACAGGACAGTACACGATCTTATCAAAAGAGGTGTAATTGCAGTGGTTGATGTTCGGAGTCAGGAGAACCTGGCAGATCCGTTCATAAAGGGCCTCAAGCGCCAGTTGGTCGATGACACAGCTTGTAAAATAGGCTTGAAGGCATTCTGAAAGTGTGTCTTTGTAATTCTACCATAAAGTTTTATGCTATTAGTTCAAAGAGAAATCTACTAGGCATCTAACTTTTGGTTCAAAGGAGGATCACTGACTGGAAAACTATCATATAACAGTGGGTACTTGTTCTCTGGAACATGGAAGGGATACGGACCCATAACCACTGTTGTCTACTATGTATTTTTTTGCGAAAAAAATAGATCCTGTGGAAGGTTGGCTTAAACGCCTTAATGAGTTCTCAGGCAGAGTGAATGCCTGGTGTACTTTTTAGGAAGCACGGTAGAGAAGCACTACAAGGAGTAAAACTCTATGCTACAGTGGGGTGACTCCACCATGAGGTTCCCAGGTCTGGGGTAATGCCTCGACTTTGCAAGCCAAGTCATAGCGGCGTAGCACCGCAAATAGACATATAGCCTAATGCTGTATAACGTAATTAAAGAGTTGTAGACAGCACTACAAAGGGGAGGATGGCCCCATGTTACAGTGGCACGACACCACGATGAGGTACCCAGGTAGGGGTAAAGCCTCGGCCTTGCAAGCTATGTCGTTGTGGCGTAACACCGCAAGGAAGCCTTAGGCTTCATGCTGAGTAGATTGGCACTACAAAGAGGCTGAGACCTCATGCTATAGTAGTATGACACTACGATGAGGTTCCCAGGTAGGAGTAATGCCTCGACTTCAGGCCATGTCATAGCGGCGTAGCACCGCAAGGAAGCGCAAGGCTTCATGTCATGTCTCTTTAATAAAGAACTCACCTATAGTGTATGGAAAGAGATATCAGGCCGTCTCTTGAGGGTAAACTTGTAGACGCCCAAAATTATATGCTAAAATCAGGCTGGCACAGGGCCTTTAATGTGCAGCCAGAAGCACACATAACTACATTTTGTGAGTGGAAAGAATAACAGTTGTGGTACAGAATTCAAGGCGTAGTCCATTATTGTATCACATTGTTATTTAACCCATGCGGGAAGATTCAAGTCGTCAGCGACATCTATTCTAATGCAAAATGGACAGCTACTGTAGGGAACGCTCAACCCTGGACATATATATGTTGTGATATGTGGGGGATTGTTGGTGCTTTCTTTACATGGAGAGAGCTTGCTCTCAACATGCCTTGTAAAAGTTTAGTCCCACATCGGAAATGCACCATGAGTTATCTCAACATATATACTTGGTTGTGTTGTTGAGAGATGCACATGGAGTGGTGACCCTAAGGAGGGAACCATGTGGGTGATTTTACTAGGAGGTAAGAATAAGGCTCCAAGGATTAAGCATTAATGCTTTTGTCATTCTCTTGGATTAATTCCATTTGGAGCTAAGCCCCAAAGGGGCTTAGTGACTCGGACTCGGACTCGAACTCGGACTCGGGCTTGGGCTCGGACTCGGGCTCGGGCTCATGAGGCGTAATGTGGCATTTTGTTGGCGCACTTTGCACTTAGCACGTCAGCAGTCATGCGGCTCATGCAGTCCATACGGCTTATGCGGTCCATGCGGCCGCATGGAGGACTCCGCTGACTGTACAGACTACATGTCAGTTGTGGAAAGACTGATTCAATGCAATTAATTCAGATCCACTTTTTGTGGGATTTAATTCAATCTTTCCATAAGATTTGAATTAATTTCGTTGCCATCTTTGTGGGATTTAATTCAATCTTTCTATAAGATTTGAATTAATTTCGTTGCTATCTTTGTGGGATTTAATTCAATCTTTCCATAACTGAAAAGGCGGTTAGGGTTTCCACCCTCTCTCTATATATACTCTCTTCTGGCCTCCTTTGTGAGCGACTACGAATTTTATAAGTCAGAAAAAGAGAGAGAGAGGGAGCTGCTGCCGCCATTGCAAGTCCATCCGAGGAGTCAGAACAGAGGTGACTTCGAGCGTTCCACAAGTTCTTCAACTTGCTGGTTCCTGGAAGCAATTCGTGTGGGGCGAATCTTGCTTTGAGCAACGGTGTTTTGACACCCCAGCAACTTTTCTTCATCTCTTCTTTCTCTAGATTATTATAACTCGTTCTGTCCCAATTGCAACACGTTTGCAAGGAAGAACGAGAGATATTCTCTTCTCTATTTCCTTCCTTCATATTGTAATCTGGCTATTTGGTTTTTTGTATCATCGTAGATCTTGAGTTTGATCACTGCAAAGTTTTTTGTGTGACATCTCAGATCTCGATTGCATGCATCAGTTTTCATCTTTGGTCAAGCCCCGGGACTAACATCTCTTGCAATCTCACCCAACACTAACTATGAAATGTAGTGATGTCCACATCACCCGGATATGAGCCATAATGAGTCGGGTACATTTCCTCTTCGCATACAACTATAAACATTATCTAGTCAGAATTAAGGAAAGTATAGTATATCCGTAAAGTCTATACTTTAGGATAAAGCTAAGATAGGTAAAATAATAAAAAGAATACTTATATAACTTTTAAAAAATAGGATATGATACGACGAAATGCAACCATTTAAATGATACACTATAAATCTAGTATACAGGTCAAACTCAAGGTAAGTTATCTATGTGTGTACATTGTTTATTAGAATATTGATGTTCTATATATGGACAACCATAGGATATTAGGTAGTCAAGTATGTGGTGTATGAGTCCTATTCACAGTTTAAGTAATAAAGGTTTGCAAAATTCCCATGATCACAAACATAGTCAAAACCCCTATATTGGAATTTGAAAAAAGAACTCATGATATTTCAATTATAAATTAAACAAGGCCAGTAATATCGCATAAGAGAAATAAATAACTAATAATTAAATAGGGAATAATAATGACAAGGAATAAAATGAAGTAATAAAAATATTTGTTCAAAAGGATTTTGTTCAAAAGGAGTTTGTTCAAAAGTATTTTGTTGGGTTGGGTTGTGTTGGGTCGGATTGAGCGAATTGAAGGTTACATGCCAGTCATGGGTGCTTAAGGAGTTTCCTCCAAAGTATTTTTTATTTTTCATTGTTTTATTTCATTTGAAAAAATATTAGGAACCACGTAACAATTTTTGTCATTATCAATGATAACAACATATGCTCTAGTTTGAAACAGGAAGAAACTAGTCCTTTAAGTGCTTTACGAAGATAATCCTTTATCTCGGATTTCCAAAGAAGAAATAAAGTATTTTGTTATATTATAGCTGGTTAAGTTAATTTGAAACAAATAATTTTGGAGTCATTCATTAAATTGGTGCACATGCTCTTTGAAACGGCTAGGAATTCCTTAATCATAGTCGATGAAAATTTAGACCATGAGTGAAGTCTTCTAAACATAATTGTGGAATTTGATAAACTATAATATTATCCATACTGCCATGGCCGCTTAGTAGGGCACATGTCTCTATTTGGAAGTCTTCTCTACATTATTTTTCTTATTTACATCGAAAAACATATTTTTGGGTTCATTTGTCTTTTTTTATTTTTTATTTTAGTTTGCGATTAGAAAAAAGGATTTAGGAGTTTGTGTAAATTATAAAAGTAGGCTTATCATAATATGTGAAATATTGATAAAACATGATATCATAATAGTTAAATAGCCAATCGACCTAAAGTTTGTAACAACCAAATACGTACTAACAATACTCAATTGGTTTTCTAAATGATTAAAGAACAAGCAACATTTGATATCTAGCATATTATCTACAAAGTGAAAAGGGCACCAGGTAACTTCTAAATTTGATTCATAAATTCATATTTATTGAGGTTTTTTTAAATTGAGAGTAAATAAAAAAAATAGAAACCAACAAAGTTTTAGCCTTTAGAGTTCAGTTTTGTAGATAAAGATGATCTTAGGTGTTTTGTTTGGAAATTTCCAAAAACTCTAGGTTTAAATTATTAATATATCATTATTAATAGCCTATTTCATATTCAATTCTCATTTCATTTCAATCCAATACATCAAAGAATAAAATAATTCAATAAATTTAGAAATAAAATGTTTGTCCATTAAAATATCTAATTTAGAATGTAATATTTTTTAAAAATATATATAACAAAAGGTAGATGGTATTTAACATAGTAAATCCATATTTTGAAAACTAACCAAGATAACTTAACTAATCCACAATTTAAAAGCAAACGAACTTTAATATTTAATCTTTTTTTATAACTTATTTCACTTAAAATAGTCTTATCTTAAAAATATACAATGAAGTGGAAAGCGAAATGTATGTACATGAAGTAAGGAAAGGAAAAGAGAAAAATGTGTATGGATGATTTTGTCAAAATATTTTTGTTTTATATAAATTTTGTTCAAGGTACTTTTTTCTTTGCTACCACGACAAAAAGGCTCGTTGATTGATTTTGTCAATTCCTTACAATTGTTTTCGCAAATAATATCTGCAAAAAATTTAGTATTGATTTTTGCTACAAATTAATATTTTTCTAGGACATCGAAAGCAAGACCCAAATGGGACCCTAAGATATCATAATCTTCCAGTTCTAAAAATAAAATAATAAAAAATAATATGCATCCTTACCGTACTATTTTTTGAGTGAAACATATTCAACACACGTTACGAGAAGCGAAAAATAGAAATGAGTCATTAAATTGCAACATACTATATGAAACCAATTATATTAATTCCATGAAGATTACAAGCAACTCTTCTTGTTACTTTAGCACACAAATTAATAAATAAATTCTTATATAACATACCACTTTAATTAGTCTTTTACAATTGCATTCGTTTCTCTGCTCGGTTTCATGTATAAAAAGTGATTTTCTTCTTATTTCAGAACCATTGTATCTTCATCAAACTATTATTCATTAAGGGAAAAATAAGTTAAGGAGAGAAACATGGAATCGAGAAAAAGTAGAACAATCACAAAAGTTGTTGCTCTTCTCTTGTTTTTCTTGCTTGTTGGTCAGATGGCTGCATTTCGTGTCACGCGGAAGGACTTTCCACGTAAGGGTTGCCTTACGGATGAAGAAGGAGTTACCTCTTGTCCTTATATACGTGAAACGTGGAGTCAAGTTTGGAAGAATATAAAAAGAAACTTTTGGTGTATTGTTACATTCAAACGAATTCCACCTCCACAATAATAGTATCCTAATAATGTAAATCAAGAAGATAAAATTCTTGGTTGCTAGAATAAAATTTGGAGCAATAAAAGCAAATACAACAAACAGCCTCTAGTATTTTTTGTCCCTTTTGTTATTGATGTCCTTTTTTTTTAAGTATAACTGCGTTGTTTATGGTCATTGAGATCCAAGTAAACATTTGAGGAAACATAATCATGCAATGGATTCTTTATTCGCCAAAAATCAGGTAAAAAGTCTCCTACGATTGCTTTCCTCATGGCTATTTGGGTAGTAACGATTTCAAATCAATTAGGAAAATTTGTCACGAGCCTCACCTAAATAATTGTGTCTACTAGTATGGGACTACATCCTTCATTCTTCACAACATCGACAATAGTAAACTGTATGTAGCTAATGGCTCTTTATCTATAGTTAACAAAGATTGCAACATCAATACTTTAGCAAGCTCATTCACAAGAAACATATAATTATAAACATAAATTATAAGATAACTAGTAAAAAAATATGTCCAATAAAAAAAGGAATTCTATATTATTGGAACAAACCAACTATATAATTATATACATCTGAAATTGAGAAATTATCCAATCAACTAACTTCTAAGTATCTCTTGCAATCTCACCCAACACTAACTATGATATGTAGTGATGTCCACATCACCCGGATATGAGCCATAATGAGTCGGGTATATTTCCTCTTCGCATACAACTATAAACATTATCTAGTCAGAATTGAGGAAAGTATAGTATATCCGTAAAGTTTATACTTTAGGATAAAGCTAAGATAGGTAAAATAATAAAAAGAATACTTAGATAACTTTTAAAAAATAGGATATGATACGACGAAACGCAACCAGTTAAATGATACACTATAAATCTAGTATACAGGTCAAACTCAAGGTAAGTTATCGATGTGTGTACAATGTTTATTAGAATATTGATGTTCTATATATGGACAACCATAGGATATTAGGTAGTCAAGTATGTGGTGTATGAGTCCTATTCACAGTTTAAGTAATAAAAGGTTGCAAAATTCCCATGATCACATACATACGTCAAAACCCCTATATTGGAATTTGAAAAAAAAACTCATGATATTTCAATTATAAATTAAACAAGGCCAGTAATATCGCATAAGAGAAATAAATAACTAATAATTAAATAGGGAATAATAATGACAAGGAATAAAATGAAGTAGTAAAAGTATTTGTACAAAAGGATTTTTAGTTCAAAAGGAGTTTGTTCAAAAGTATTTTGTTGGGTTGGGTTGTGTTGGGTCAGATTGATCGAATTGAAGGTTACATGCCAGTCATGGGTGCTTAAGGAGTTTCCTCCAAAGTATTTGGTATTTTTCATTGTTTTATCTCATTTGAAAAAATATTAGGAACCACGTAACAATTTTTGTCATTGTTAATGATAACAACATATGCTCTAGTTTGAAACAGGAAGAAACTAGTCCTTCAAGTGCTTACGAAGATAATCCTTTATCTCGGATTTCCAAAAAAGAAATAAAGTATTTTGTTATATTATAGCTGGCTAAGTTAATTTGAAACAAATAATTTTGGAGTCATTCATTAAATTGGTGCACATGCTCTTTGAAATGGCTAGGAATTCCTAAATCATAGTCGATGAAAATTTTGACCATGAGTGAAGTCTTCTAAACATAATTGTGGAATTTGATAAACTATAATATTATCCATACTGCCATGGCCGCTTAGTAGGGCACATGTCTCTATTTGGAAGTCTTCTCTACATTATTTTTCTTATTTACATCGAAAAACATATTTTTGGGTTCATTTGTCTTTTTTTATTTTTTATTTTAGTTTGCGATTAGAAAAAAGGATTCAGGAGTTTGCGTAAATTATAAAAGTAGGCTTATCATAATATGTGAAATATTGATAAAACATGATATCATAATAGTTAAATAGCCAATCGACCTAAAGTTTGTAACAACCAAATACGTACTAACAATACTCAATTGGTTTTCTAAATGATTAAAGAACAAGCAACATTTGAAGTCTAGCATATTATCTACAAAGTGAAAAGGGCACCAGGTAACTTCTAAATTTGATTCATAAATTCATATTTATTGAGGTTTTTTTAAATTGAGAGTAAATATAAAAAAAATAGAAACCAACAAAGTTTTAGCCTTTAGAGTTCGGTTTTGTAGATAAAGATGATCTTAGGTGTTTTGTTTGGAAATTTCCAAAAACTCTAGGTTTAAATTATTAATATATCATTATTAATAGCCTATTTCATATTCAATTCTCATTTCATTTCAATCCAATACATCAAAGAATAAAATAATTCAATAAATTTAGAAATAAAATGTTTATCCATTAAAATATCCAATTTAGAATGTAATATTTTTTAAAATATATATAACAAAAGGTAGATGGTATTTAACATAGTAAATCCATATTTTGAAAAGTAACCAAGATAACTTAACTAATCCACAATTTAAAAGCAAACGAACTTTAATATTTAATCTTTTTTTTATAACTTATTTCACTTAAAATAGTCTTATCTTAAAATACAATGAAGTGGAAAGCGAAATGTATGTACATGAAGTAAAAAAAGGAAAATAGAAAAATGTGTATGGATGATTTTGTCAAAATAATTTTGTTTTATATAAATTTTGTTCAAGGTACTTTTTTCTTTGCTACCACGACAAGAAGGCTCGTTGATTGATTTTGTCAATTCCTTACAATTGTTTTCGCAAATAATATCTGCAAAAAAATTTAGTATTGATCTTTGCTACAAATTAATATTTTTCTAGGACATCGAAAGCAAGACCCAAATGGGACCCTAAGATATCGTAATCTTCCATATCTAAAAATAAAATAATAAAAAATAATATGCATCCTTACCGTACTATTTTTTGAGTGAAACATATTCAACACACATTACGAGAAGCGAAAAATAGAAACGAGTCATTAAATTGCAACATACTATATGAAACCAATTATATTAATTCCATTATGATTACAAGCAACTCTTCTTGTTACGTTAGCACACAAATTAATAATAAATTCTTATATAACTTACCACTTAATTAGTCTTTTACAATTGCATTCGTTTCTCAGCTCGGTTTCTTGTATAAAAAGTGATTTTCTTCTTATTTCAGAACCATTGTATCTTCATCAAACTATTATTCATTAAGGGAAAAATAAGTTAAGGAGAGAAACATGGAATCGAGAAAAAGTAGAACAATCACAAAAGTTGTTGCTCTTCTCTTGTTTTTCTTGCTTGTTGGTCAGATGGCTGCATTTCGTGTCACGCGGAAGGACTTTCCACGTAAGGGTTGCCTTACGGATGAAGAAGGAGTTACCTCTTGTCCTTATATACGTGAAACGTGGAGTCAAGTTTGGAAGAATATAAAAAGAAACTTTTGGTGTATTGTTACATTCAAACGAATTCCACCTCCACAATAATAGTATCCTAATAATGTAAATCAAGAAGATAAAATTCTTGGTTGCTAGAATAAAATTTGGAGCAATAAAAGCAAATACAACAAACAGCCTCTAGTATTTTTTGTCCCTTTTGTTATTGATGTCTTTTTTTTTTTATGTATAACTGCGTTGTTTATGGTCATTGAGATCCAAGTAAACAGTTGAGGAAACATAATCATGCAATGGATTCTTTATTCGCCAAAAATCAGGTAACAAGTCTCCTACGATTGCTTTCCTCATGGCTATTTGGGTAGTAACGATTTCAAATCAATTAGGAAAATTTGTCACGAGCCTCACCTAAATAATTGTGTCTACTAGTATGGGACTACATCCTTCATTCTTCACAACATCGACAATAGTAAACAGTATGTAGCTAATGGCTCTTTATCTATAGTAAACAAAGATTGTAACATCAATACTTTAGCAAGCTCATTCACAAGAAACGTATAATTATAAACATAAATTATAAGATAACCAGTAAAAAAATATGTCCAATAAAAAAAGGAATTCTATATTATTGGAACAAACCAACTATATAATTATATACATCTGAAATTGAGAAATTATCCAATCAACTAACTTCTAAGTATCTCTTGCAATCTCACCCAACACTAACTATGATATGTAGTGATGTCCACATCACCCGGATATGAGCCATAATGAGTCGGGTATATTTCCTCTTCGCATACAACTATAAACATTATCTAGTCAGAATTGAGGAAAGTATAGTATATCCGTAAAGTTTATACTTTAGGATAAAGCTAAGATAGGTAAAATAATAAAAAGAATACTTAGATAACTTTTAAAAAATAGGATATGATACGACGAAACGCAACCAGTTAAATGATACACTATAAATCTAGTATACAGGTCAAACTCAAGGTAAGTTATCGATGTGTGTACAATGTTTATTAGAATATTGATGTTCTATATATGGACAACCATAGGATATTAGGTAGTCAAGTATGTGGTGTATGAGTCCTATTCACAGTTTAAGTAATAAAGGTTGCAAAATTCCCATGATCACATACATACGTCAAAACCCCTATATTGGAATTTGAAAAAAAAACTCATGATATTTCAATTATAAATTAAACAAGGCCAGTAATATCGCATAAGAGAAATAAATAACTAATAATTAAATAGGGAATAATAATGACAAGGAATAAAATGAAGTAGTAAAAGTATTTGTACAAAAGGATTTTTAGTTCAAAAGGAGTTTGTTCAAAAGTATTTTGTTGGGTTGGGTTGTGTTGGGTCAGATTGATCGAATTGAAGGTTACATGCCAGTCATGGGTGCTTAAGGAGTTTCCTCCAAAGTATTTGGTATTTTTCATTGTTTTATCTCATTTGAAAAAATATTAGGAACCACGTAACAATTTTTGTCATTGTTAATGATAACAACATATGCTCTAGTTTGAAACAGGAAGAAACTAGTCCTTCAAGTGCTTACGAAGATAATCCTTTATCTCGGATTTCCAAAAAAGAAATAAAGTATTTTGTTATATTATAGCTGGCTAAGTTAATTTGAAACAAATAATTTTGGAGTCATTCATTAAATTGGTGCACATGCTCTTTGAAATGGCTAGGAATTCCTAAATCATAGTCGATGAAAATTTTGACCATGAGTGAAGTCTTCTAAACATAATTGTGGAATTTGATAAACTATAATATTATCCATACTGCCATGGCCGATTAGTAGGGCACACTGTCTCTATTTGGAAGTCTTCTCTACATTATTTTTCTTATTTACATCGAAAAACATTTTTTTTGGGTTCATTTGTTTTTTTTTAGTTTGTTTTTAGTTTGCGATTAGAAAAAAGGATTCAGGAGTTTGCGTAAAATCTAAAAGTAGGCTTTTCATAATATGTGAAATATTGATAAAACATGATATCATAATAGTTAAATAGCCAATTGACCTAAAGTTTGTAACAACCAAATACGTACTAACAATACTCAATTGGTTTCCTAAATGATTAAAGAACAAGCAACATTTGAAGTCTAGCATATTATCTACAAAGTGAAAAGGGCACCAGGTAACTTCTAAATTTGATTCATAAATTCATATTTATTGAGGTTTTTTTAAATTGAGAGTAAGTATAAAAAAATAGAAACCAACAAAGTTTTAGCCTTTAGAGTTCGGTTTTGTAGATAAAGATGATCTTAGGTGTTTTGTTTGGAAATTTCCAAAAACTCTAGGTTTAAATTATTAATATATCATTATTAATAGCCTATTTCATATTCAATTCTCATTTCATTTCAATCCAATACATCAAAGAATAAAATAATTCAATAAATTTAGAAATAAAATGTTTATCCATTAAAATATCTAATTTAGAATGTAATATTTTTTAAAAATATATATAACAAAAGGTAGATGGTATTTAACATAGTAAATCAATATTTTGAAAACTAACCAAGATAACTTAACTAATCCACAATTTAAAAGCAAACGAACTTTAATATTTAATCTTTTTTTATAACTTATTTCACTTAAAATAGTCTTATCTTAAAATACAATGAAGTGGAAAGCTGAAATGTATGTACATGAAGTGAAAAAAGGAAAAGAGAAAAATGTGTATGGATGATTTTGTCAAAATAATTTTGTTTTATATAAATTTTGGTCAAGGTAATTTTTTCTTCGCTACCACGACAAGAAGGCTCGTTGATTGATTTTGTCAATTCCTTACAATTGTTTTCGCAAATAATATCTGCAAAAAATTAAGTATTGATTTTGCTACAAATTAATATTTTTCTAGGACATCGAAAGCCAAGACCCAAACGGGACCCAAAGATATCATAATCTTTCATATCTAAAAATAAAATAATAAAAAATAATATGCATCCTTACCCGTACTATTTTTTGAGTGAAACATATTCGACACACATTACGAGAAGCGAAAAATAGAAACGAGTCATTAAATTGCAACATACTATATGAAACCAATTATATTAATTCCATGAAGATTACAAGCAACTCTTCTTGTTACGTTAGCACACAAATTAATAAATAAATTCTTATATAACTTACCACTTTAATTAGTCTTTTACAATTGCATTCGTTTCTCAGCTCGGTTTCTTGTATAAAAAGTGATTTTCTTCTTATTTCAGAACCATTGTATCTTCATCAAACTATTCATTCATTAAGGGAAAAATAAGTTAAGGAGAGAAACATGGAATCGAGAAAAAGTAGAACAATCACAAAAGTTGTTGCTCTTCTCTTGTTTTTCTTGCTTGTTGGTCAGATGGCTGCATTTCGTGTCACGCGGAAGGACTTTCCACGTAAGGGTTGCCTTACGGATGAAGAAGGAGTTACCTCTTGTCCTTATATACGTGAAACGTGGAGTCAAGTTTGGAAGAATATAAAAAGAAACTTTTGGTGTATTGTTACATTCAAACGAATTCCACCTCCACAATAATAGTATCCTAATAATGTAAATCAAGAAGATAAAATTCTTGGTTGCTAGAATAAAATTTGGAGCAATAAAAGCAAATACAACAAACAGCCTCTAGTATTTTTTGTCCCTTTTGTTATTGATGTCTTTTTTTTATGTACAACTGCGTTGTTTATGGTCATTGAGATCCAAGTAAACAGTTGAGGAAACATAATCATGCAATGGATTCTTTATTCGCCAAAATCAGGTAACAAGTCTCCTACGATTGCTTTCCTCATGGCTATTTGGGTAGTAACGATTTCAAATCAATTAGGAAAATTTGTCACGAGCCTCACCTAAATAATTGTGTCTACTAGTATGGGACTACATCCTTCATTCTTCACAACATCGACAATAGTAAACAGTATGTAGCTAATGGCTCTTTATCTATAGTAAACAAAGATTGCAACATCAATACTTTAGCAAGCTCATTCACAAGAAACGTATAATTATAAACATAAATTATAAGATAACCAGTAAAAAAATATGTCCAATAAAAAAAGGAATTCTATATTTTGGAACAAACCCACTATATAATTATATACATCTGAAATTGAGAAATTATCCAATCAACTAACTTCTAAGTATCTCTTGCAATCTCACCCAACACTAACTATGATATGTAGTGATGTCCATATCACCCGGATATGAGCCATAATGAGTCGGGTATATTTCCTCTTCGCATACAACTATAAACATTATCTAGTCAGAATTGAGGAAAGTATAGTATATCCGTAAAGTCTATACTTTAGGATAAAGCTAAGATAGGTAAAATAATAAACAGAATACTTAGATAACTTTTAAAAAATAGGATATGATACGACGAAATGCAACCAGTTAAATGATACACTATAAATCTAGTATACAGGTCAAACTCAAGGTAAGTTATCGATGTGTGTACAATGTTTATTAGAATATTGATGTTCTATATATGGACAACCATAGGATATTAGGTAGTCAAGTATGTGGTGTATGAGTCCTATTCAAAGTTTAAGTAATAAAGGTATGCAAAATTCCCATGATCACATACATACGTCAAAACCCCTATATTCGAATTTGAAAAAAAAACTCATGATATTTCAATTATAAATTAAACAAGGCCAGTAATATCGCATAAGAGAAATAAATAACTAATAATTAAATAGGGAATAATAATGACAAGGAATAAAATGAAGTAGTAAAAGTATTTGTACAAAAGGATTTTGTTCAAAAGGAGTTTGTTCAAAAGTATTTTGTTGGATTGGGTTGTGTTGGGTCAGATTGATCGAATTGAAGGTTACATGCCAGTCATGGGTGCTTAAGGAGTTTCCTCCAAAGTATTTGGTATTTTTCATTATTTTATCTCATTTGAAAAAATATTAGGAACCACGTAACAATTTTTGTCATTGTTAATGATAACAACATATGCTCTAGTTTGAAACAGGAAGAAACTAGTCCTTCAAGTGCTTACAAAGATAATCCTTTATCTCGGATTTCCAAAAAAGAAATAAAGTATTTTGTTATATTATAGCTGGCTAAGTTAATTTGAAACAAATAATTTTGGAGTCATTCATTAAATTGGTGCACATGCTCTTTGAAATGGATAGGAATTCCTAAATCATAGTCGATGAAATTTTGACCATGAGTGAAGTCTTCTAAACATAATTGTGGAATTTGATAAACTATAATATTATCCATACGGCCATGGCCTATTAGTAGGGCACATGTCTCTATTTGGAAGTCTTCTCTACATTGTTTTCTTATTTACATCGAAAAACATTTTTTTGGGTTCATTTGTTTTTTGTTTATTTTGTTTTTAGTTTGCGATTAGAAAAAAGGATTCAGGAGTTTGCGTAAAATATAAAAGTAGGCTTTTCATAATATGTGAAATATTGATAAAACAGGATATCATAATAGTTAAATAGCCAATTGACCTAAAGTTTGTAACAACCAAATACGTACTAACAATACTCAATTGATTTCCTAAATGATTAAAGAACAAGCAACATTTGAAGTCTAGCATATTATCTACAAAGTGAAAAGGGCACCAGGTAACTTCTAAATTTGATTCATAAATTCATATTTATTGAGGTTTTTTTAAATTGAGAGTAAATAAAAAAATAGAAACCAACAAAGTTTTAGCCTTTAGAGTTCGGTTTTGTAGACAAAGATGATCTTAGGTGTTTTGTTTGGAAATTTCCAAAAACTCTAGGTTTAAATTATTAATATATCATTATTAATAGCCTATTTCATATTCAATTCTCATTTCATTTCAATCCAATACATCAAAGAATAAAATAATTCAATAAATTTAGAAATAAAATGTTTATCCATTAAAATATCTAATTTAGAATGTAATATTTTTAAAAATATATATAACTAAAGGTAGATGGTATTTAACATAGTAAATCCATATTTTGAAAACTAACCAAGATAACTTAACTAATCCACAATTTAAAAGCAAACGAACTTTAATATTTAATCTTTTTTTATAACTTATTTCACTTAAAATAGTCTTATCTTAAAATACAATGAAGTGGAAAGCTGAAATGTATGTACATGAAGTAAAAAAGGAAAAGAGAAAATGTGTATGGATGATTTTGTCAAAATAATTTTGTTTTATATAAATTTTGTTCAAGGTACTTTTTTCTTTGCTACCACGACAAGAAGGCTCGTTGATTGATTTTGTCAATTCCTTACAATTGTTTTCGCAAATAATATCTGCAAAAAATTTAGTATTGATTTTGCTACAAATTAATATTTTTCTAGGACATCGAAAGCAAGACCCAAATGGGACCCTAAGATATCATAATCTTCCATATCTAAAAATAAAATAATAAAAAATAATATGCATCCTTACCGTACTATTTTTTGAGTGAAACATATTCAACACACATTACGAGAAGCGAAAAATAGAAACGAGTCATTAAATTGCAACATACTATATGAAACCAATTATATTAATTCCATGAAGATTACAAGCAACTCTTCTTGTTACGTTAGCACACAAATTAATAAATAAATTCTTATATAACTTACCACTTTAATTAGTCTTTTACAATTGCATTCGTTTCTCAGCTCGGTTTCTTGTATAAAAAGTGATTTTCTTCTTATTTCAGAACCATTGTATCTTCATCAAACTATTCATTCATTAAGGGAAAAATAAGTTAAGGAGAGAAACATGGAATCGAGAAAAAGTAGAACAATCACAAAAGTTGTTGCTCTTCTCTTGTTTTTCTTGCTTGTTGGTCAGATGGCTGCATTTCGTGTCACGCGGAAGGACTTTCCACGTAAGGGTTGCCTTACGGATGAAGAAGGAGTTACCTCTTGTCCTTATATACGTGAAACGTGGAGTCAAGTTTGGAAGAATATAAAAAGAAACTTTTGGTGTATTGTTACATTCAAACGAATTCCACCTCCACAATAATAGTATCCTAATAATGTAAATCAAGAAGATAAAATTCTTGGTTGCTAGAATAAAATTTGGAGCAATAAAAGCAAATACAACAAACAGCCTCTAGTATTTTTTGTCCCTTTTGTTATTGATGTCTTTTTTTTATGTATAACTGCGTTGTTTATGGTCATTGAGATCCAAGTAAACAGTTGAGGAAACATAATCATGCAATGGATTCTTTATTCGCCAAAAATCAGGTAACAAGTCTCCTACGATTGCTTTCCTCATGGCTATTTGGGTAGTAACGATTTCAAATCAATTAGGAAAATTTGTCACGAGCCTCACCTAAATAATTGTGTCTACTAGTATGGGACTACATCCTTCATTCTTCACAACATCGACAATAGTAAACAGTATGTAGCTAATGGCTCTTTATCTATAGTAAACAAAGATTGCAACATCAATACTTTAGCAAGCTCATTCACAAGAAACGTATAATTATAAACATAAATTATAAGATAACCAGTAAAAAAATATGTCCAATAAAAAAAGGAATTCTATATTATTGGAACAAACCCACTATATAATTATATACATCTGAAATTGAGAAATTATCCAATCAACTAACTTCTAAGTATCTCTTGCAATCTCACCCAACACTAACTATGATATGTAGTGATGTCCACATCACCCGGATATGAGACATAATGAGTCGGGTATATTTCCTCTTCACATACAACTATAAACATTATCTAGTCAGAATTGAGGAAAGTATAGTATATCCGTAAAGTCTATACTTTAGGATGAAGCTAAGATAGGTAAAATAGTAAAAAGAATACTTAGATAACTTTTAAAAATAGGATATGATACGACGAAATGCAACCAGTTAAATGATACACTATAAATCTAGTATACAGGTCAAACTCAAGGTAAGTTATCGATGTGTGTAACAATGTTTATTAGAATATTGATGTTCTATATATGGACAACCATAGGATATTAGGTAGTCAAGTATGTGGTGTATGAGTCCTATTCACAGTTTAAGTAATAAAGGTTGCAAAATTCCCATGATCACATACATACGTCAAAACCCCTATATTGGAATTTGAAAAAAAACTCATGATATTTCAATTATAAATTAAACAAGGCCAGTAATATCGCATAAGAGAAATAAATAACTAATATTTAAATAGGAATAATAATGACAAGGAATAAAATGAAGTAGTAAAAGTATTGTACAAAAGGATTTGTTCAAAGGAGTTTGTTCAAAAGTATTTTGTTGGGTTGGGTTGTGTTGGGTCAGATTGATCGAATTGAAGGTTACATGCCAGTCATGGGTGCTTAAGGAGTTTCCTCCAAAGTATTTGGTATTTTCATTGTTTTATCTCATTTGAAAAAATATTAGGAACCACATAAAATTTTTGTCATTGTTAATGATAAACATATGCTCTAGTTTGAAACAAGGAAGAAACTAGTCCTTCAAGTGCTTACGAAGATAATCCTTTATCTCGGATTTCCAAAAAGAAATAAAGTATTTGTTATATTATAGCTGGCTAAGTTAATTTGAAACAAAATTTTGGAGTCATTCATTAAATTGGTGCACATGCTCTTTGAAATGGCTAGGAATTCCTAAATCATAGTCGATGAAAATTTTGACCATGAGTGAAGTCTTCTAAACATAATTGTGGAATTTGATAAACTATAATATTATCCATACTGCCATGGCCGATTAGTAGGGCACATGTTGTTGGGTTTTTGCCTTTGGACTAGAAAAGATAGTCCCACATCGGCTACACCAAATTGTGAGTATCTCAATATAATGCATTGCTTGTGTTGAGGTGTGCACATGAGGTGTAGTGGGGCACAAGTTTGTGCCATGTGGAAGTATTTTCCTAGAAGGAAAAAGGATTAAATCCAACAAGGATGCAAGTTAATTTTTGTTGTGCGGACTCGGACTCGGACACGGACTCCAGGATGTCTCGTGCATGCACGGGAGTGTTCGGGGGGTAGGCGGGACTGGCACACTTCTATGCTGATTATGGGATGATCTAAAATATCAAACTATTTTTGAGTATTGGTATTTTAGTCCCACATCGGATAGGAGAAGAGGTGAAGTCTCAACTCCACTCTATAAATAGAGCCCCTTAGCCTCCTTTGAAAGATGCACCAAGAAGAGAGTGAAGGGAGTCTGTAAAGTCCAGAAAGCCCGTTCAAGTCTCAAATATGACTTACGAGCGTTCCAGAAGTTCTTCGTGAACTTGCTGGTTCCTGGAAGCTGTTCGTGCTCGTGTGGGGCGAATAAAGCTTTGAGCAACGGTGGTTCATTCACCCCAGCATCTCATCTCGCCTGTCATCGCTGCTGTTGCCTTTTACAGTAACTTCTTTTAGAAGCTTTTCTGCCGATAGTTGCTTACACAAAGTCTCTTTAGATTTTTTGTGTATTACGTAGAATCTTTTTAGATCCTCGTAATTCAGAATCCTCCAGGATCTCTTGCACATCTTCTTTAAGGTGCTGTATTTGAAATGTTGTGTGTACATTGTTTCAGTTTTCAAAATTTTCCATCGAAAATTGTGCCTCGGCAAACAATCTCAAAGCTTTATTGAGAAGATAGATAATTCTCGTGCTTCGCTCATCGATACCGGCTTTAACAGTTGGAGAAATTCGATGGCGAACACTTCCAGATATGGAGAAGAACGGTCACTTTAAATCTTCAACTCGTGAATGTTGATCACGTGCTGTCAGAAGAAGAACCGATCGTTCCAACCACTGGATCTGCTGCGGCTGTGGCCGCTGCTACGACCAAGCAAGCGAAGAGGAAGAGAGAAAACAGTATATGCAAACTACTGATACTCAATTCTATGGAAGACTCTCTGGCAGAGTCCTACTCCAAGAAGACATCTGCCAAAGAGATATGGGACTCCTTGGGAAAGCTCTATGAAGATGACGAGAACCGGTCCAAGATCTTCAGGGTAGAAAAATACCATAAGTGGACCTTCGAAGACGAGAAGTTGATGCTGCCCCAAGTGAAGGAGTTTCTGAAGTTGCATCAGAAACTAGAAGACGAGAACATGCCCCTCGTCGACAAGTTTGTCGTTGGAGGGATCGTCGCAAAACTTCCTGCAGGATGGAGCAACTTCTATGCAAGGATGCATCGAAAGAAGATGGAAATTAGCTTGGAAGATTTCTTGCAAGAGATCCATGTTGAGGACGAGATGCGCTCTCAACAGAAGATGGATACTCTGTCCAAGCAACTGGCGAAGGCAAATCTGGTCCAAACTAGAATACCAGGGAAGCAGGCTACTTCTCATCGCAAAAGAAGGACTTCACGAATCTGAAAGTGAAGGGTCCTGCTTTCAAGTAGCAGAAGTCCAAGTCCCATGTGACTTGCTTCAATTGTGGCAAGAAGGACCACTACAAATCCGAATGCAAGTCCAAGCCCAAAGAACAAGGTGAGCCTAGTAAGGTTTCTATGATTACTAATCTAGTTGCCATGATAGCACAGGTTACAACTGTGGGGGCTGACTTGGACTGGTGGATAGATACTGGTGCGACCTGCCATGTCTGTTCAGACAAAGACTGGTTTGTCTCTTATGAGCCAACTTCAGAGAAGGTCATAATGGCAAACCAGGCACAAGCTGAAGTATGGGGATCGGGAGGGTGAAGCTGAAACTCACATCGGGGAACACTCTGACGCTTCAAGGTGTGAAGCATATTCCAGTAATTGCTAAGAACCTGATCTCTGGAAGTCTGTTCTGCAATACAGGCTTGAGGATGGACATCAATGCTGGCCAGTTGGTGATGTCCAAGAAGGGTACATTCTTCGGGAAAGCTTTCCAAACTGAAGGAATGTACAAGATTCAGCTTGTTGTAACCCAGCATGATAATATAAATGCAATCACTTTTTCTGATTATTCTCTTGAGTTGTGGCATAATAGGCTAGGACATGTTCATTGTAAAAGGATTTACAGAATGTCTAGTCTAGGACTTATTTCCAAGTGTGGGGGTAAGGTAGAGAAATGCGAAGTATGTGCTCAGACGAAGATCACAAGGAAACCCTTTCACAGGGTCCATCGAAGCATAGATCTTCTGGAGTTGGTTCACTCAGATATCTGTGACTTCAAACAATTCTCTACAAAGGGGGATGAAGTATTTCATTACTTTCATCGATGACTTCTCAAAGTATGCTTTCGTCTACTTGTTCAAGTCTAAAGACGAAGCATTCGAGAAGTTCAAGGAGTTCAGGGCGAGGCTGAGCGGCAAACTGGACAACAACTCAAGAGGTTAAGGAGTGATCGAGGCGGGGAGTATCGGTCTCATGAATTCTTATCATTCTGCAAAGAACATGGAATCATCAATGAGACAACGGCTCCGTACTCTCCTCAATCCAACGGAGTAGCAGAACGTTGACAGAGATGATGAACTCCATGCTGTTGACTGCGGTCTTCCAAAGTGCTACGGGAGAAGCTACACTAACGGCAACGTTCATTCTGAACAGAGTACCATATGCTACTTCCGATAAAACTCCTCATGAACTCTGGTTCAAAGTAAGACCTAACTTGAATGTCATTCGAGTGTGGGGGTATCTGGCTTATGTGAAGCTCCCGGATCTGAAGATTCAGAAGCTGGGGACAAGGACTACGAAGGCGATCTTCTTGGGGTATGCCGAGAAGAGTGATGCTCGAAGATTCCTTGATATCGAGTCAAACCATATCATCGAATCTCGCAATGCTGAATACTTTGAAGACAAGTTTGCAAAACACAATAATATTGTTCTCGCAGATCTTCCGGAGAATGATGAGGGTACAAAGTAGACAGAAGTCTTTAATGAACCAGTAGTCCAAGATGAAGCTGTCGTCAAGGAGACACCAGCTGAACCAGAACTCACTGAGCCGTCAACTAAGCGAACGAGGAGGCCGAAAGACTTCGGAGATGACTTCGTCACCTATCATGTGGAAGCAGATCCGCTTACCTATAATGAGGCGATAAAGACCAGAGATGCTGTATTCTGGAAGGAGGCGATAGACAACGAGATTGACTCAATCACCTCCAACAACACATGGGTATTGGTTGACCTGCCAGAAGGAGCAAGACCCATCGGATGCAAATGGATCTTCAAGAAGAAGATGAAAGCAGATGGAACCATTGACAAGTTCAAGGCCAGGCTAGTGGCCAAGGGGTTTGCTCAGAAGCAGGGGATCGACTACTTTGACACTTATGCTCCAGTAGCTCGGATGACAACCATCAGATTGTTAATTGCTCTAGCAGCAATACACAAGCTGGTGATACATCAGATGGATGTGAAAATGGCATTCCTTAATGGCGAGCTGACCGAAAAGATCTACATGCAACAACCAGAAGGTTTTGTCGTCAGAGGTTTGGAAGACAAAGTCTGCAAGTTGATGAAGTCTCTGTATGGTTTGAAACAAGCTCCCAAAATATGGCATGAGAAGTTTGACAAGGTGATAATAAGGTCAAATGGCTACATGGTCTGTAAAACAGACAAGTGTGTCTATACGAAGTTTGCTGATGGAAGAGGAGTAATCGTATGTCTTTACGTGGACAACATGCTAATCCTAGGTACGGATTTAAGCTGCATCACAGAGACAAAGAAATCCTCTCGACCAAGTTCAGTATGAAGGACTTGGGGGATGCCGACGTAATCTTGGGGCTCAAGATCATCCGGACAGGCACTGGAATAGCGCTGTCACAATCTCATTATATTGAGAAGATGCTCACTCGCTACGGGTATCAAGATCTTCCTTTTATGATACACCGTACCAGATTGATCAGAAGCTGGAGCCAAATTCGAGGGAAAGCATCAGGCAGTTGGAGTACGCTAGCGTCATCGGAAGCTTGATGTACGCTACTACTGCCACAACGCCTGACATAGCTTTTGCAGTAGTAGAAATGCTGAGTCGGTTCACTAGCAATCCAGGCGTTGAGCACTGGAAAGCTATGAAGCGTGTTATGAGATATCTCAAGAAAACTTAGACATATGCACTTTTCTACAGCGGAGAACCGTCAGTAGTGGAAGGCTTCAGTGATGCTAGCTGGTGTTCAGATATGGAGAGCGAGTATTCCACAGGTGGATTCGTATCGCCAGGGCGGAGTGCTATATCGTGGAAGTCGAAGAAGCAGACTATGTTATCTCGCCTCCATGGAATCTGAATTCTTTGCATTGGATGCTGCTGCAGATGAAGCAGAGTGGCTTCGGGAGCTCATGTATGATCTTCCGGTGGTTGGGGCTCAGATACCCGCAATACCGATATACTGTGACAACCAGGCGGCAGCAGCAGAGTACCATCAAATGAACTCTTCAACGGGAAGAAGAGAACGGTGCGGTTGAAGCACAGAGCAGTACACGATCTTATCAAGAGAGGTGTTATTGCAGTGATTGATGTTCGGAGTCAGGAGAACCTGGCGGATCCATTCACTAAGGGCCTCAAGCGCCAGCTGGTCGATGACACAACTTGTAAAATGGGCTTGAAGGCATTCGATATTGTATTATTGTATTCCTACCATAAAGTTTTATGCTATTAGTTCAAAGATTTATCTACTAGGCATCTAGTTTTTGGTTCAAGGGAGGACCACTAATCGAAAGAATATCAGGAACGGTGGGTACATGTTCTATTGGACATGGAGAGGTTACGGACCTATAACCACTGTTGTCTACTATTGTTTTCTGTGGAAAATAGTTTCTGTAGGAAGGTTGGCTTAAATGCCTTAATGAGTTCTCAGGCAGAGTGGATGCCTGGAGTGCTTTACAGGAAGCACGGTAGCGCAGCACTACAAGGAGTGTAACTCCATGCTACAGTAGGGTGACTCCACCATGAGGTTCCCAGGTAGGGGTAATGCCTCGGCTTTGCAAGCCAAGTCACAGCGGAGTAGCACCGCAAATAGGCAGGTAGCCTAATGCTGTATGATAATCGTAATAAAAAGAAGTAGACAACACTACAAAGAGGACGATGTCCTCATGTTACAGTGGCATGACACCACGAAGAGGTACCAGGTAGGGTAAAGCCTCGCCTTTGCGAGCCATGTCATAGCGGCGTAACACCGCACAGAAGTGCAAGGCTTCATGCTGGATAGTTTGGCACTACAAAGAGGCCTGTGACCTCATACAGTAGTATGACACTACGATGAGGTACCCAGGTGGGGTAAAGCCTCGGCTTTAAGCCATGTCATAGCGGCGTAGCATCGCAAAGAAGCGCAATGCTTTATGCCATGACT
The DNA here is from genome assembly GCA_029216955.1 of Iris pallida. Lineage (NCBI taxonomy): Eukaryota > Viridiplantae > Streptophyta > Magnoliopsida > Asparagales > Iridaceae > Iris > Iris pallida. The sequence continues at coordinate 12,677,953 of JANAVB010042619.1, read as the reverse complement.
CTTTATAAAGAACTCACCTATAGTGTATGGACAGAGATATCAGGCCGTCTCTTGAGGGTAAACTTGTAGACACCCAAAAATTATACACTGAAACCAGGCTGGCACAAGGCCTTCAATGTGCAGCCAGAAGCACAGTTGATGCCATTATGTGAGTAGAAAGAATTACAGTTATGGTGCAGAATTCAAGGCTTAGTCCATTCTTGTATCATGCTGTTATTTAACCTATGCGGGAAGATTCAAGTCGTAGCGACATCTCTCCTAATGCATGATGGACAGTAACTGTGGGGAACGCTCAACCCATATATTGAGATATGGGAGATTGTTGGTGTTTTTGCCTTTGGACTAGAAAAGATAGTCCCACATCGGCTACACCAAATTGTGAGTATCTCAATATAATGCATTGCTTGTGTTGAGGTGTGCACATGAGGTGTAGTGGGGCACAAGTTTGTGCCATGTAGAAGTATTTTCCTAGAAGGAAAAAGGATTAAATCCAAAAAGGATGCAAGTTAATTTTTGTTGTGCGGACTCGGACTCGGACACGGACTCCAGGATGTCTCGTGCATGCACGGGAGTGTTCGGGGGGTAGGCGTGGACTGGCACACTTCTATGCTGATTATGGGATGATCTAAAATATCAAACTCTATTTTTGAGTATTGGTATTTTAGTCCCACATCGGATAGGAGAAGAGGTGAAGTCTCAATCCACTCTATAAATAGAGCCCCTTGGCATCCTTTGAAAGATGCACCAAGAAGAGAGTGAAGGGAGTCTGTAAAGTCCAGGAAGCCCGTTCAAGTCTCAAATATTGACTTACGAGCGTTCCAGAAGTTCTTCGTGAACTTGCTGGTTCCTGGAAGCTGTTCGTGCTCGTGTGGGGCGAATAAAGCTTTGAGCAACGGTGGTTCATTCACCCCAGCATCTCATTCTCGCCTGTCATCGCTGCTGTTGCCTTTTATAGCAACTTCTTTTTAGAAGCTCTACTGCCGATAGTTGCTTGCACAAAGTCTCTTTAGATTTTTTGTGTATTACGTAGAATCTTTTTAGATCCTCATAATTCAGAATTCTCCAGGATCTCTGTTGCACATCTTCTTTAAGGTGCTGCATTTGAAACGTTGTGTGTACAATTGTTTCAGTTTCAGAATTTTCCATCGAAAATTGTGCCTCGGCACTAACACATGTCTCTATTTGGAAGTCTTCTCAACATTATTTTTCTTATTTATATCGAAAAACATTTTTTTTGGGTTCATTTGTTTTTTTTATATTTTGTTTTTAGTTTGCGATTAGAAAAAGGATTTAGGAGTTTGCGTAAAATATAAAAGTAAGCTTTTCATAATATGTGAAATATTGATAAAATAGGATATCATAATAGTTAAATAGCCAATTGACCTAAAGTTTGTAACAATCAAATACGTACTAACAATACTCAATTGGTTTCCTAAATGATTAAAGAACAAGCAACATTTGAAGTCTAGCATATTATCTACAAAGTGAAAAGGGCACCAGGTAACTTCTAAATTTGATTCATAAATTCATATTTATTGAGGTTTTTTTAAATTGAGAGTAAATAAAAAAAAAATAGAAACCAACAAAGTTTTAGCCTTTAGAGTTCGGTTTTGTTGATAAAGATGATCTTAGGTGTTTTGTTTGGAAATTTCCAAAAACTCTAGGTTTAAATTATTAAATATCATTATTAATAGCCTATTCCATATTCAATTCTCATTTCATTTCAATCCAATACATCAAAGAAAAAATAATTCAATAAATTTAGAAATAAAATGTTTATCCATTAAAATTTCTAATTTAGAATGTAATATTTTTAAAAAATATATATAACAAAAGGTAGATGGTATTTAACATAGTAAATCCATATTTTGAAAACTAACTAAGATAACTTAACTAATCCACAATTTAAAAGCAAACGAACTTTAATATTTAATCTTTTTTTATAACTTATTTCACTTATAATAGTCTTATCTTAAAATACAATGAAGTGGAAAGTGAAATGTATGTACATGAAGTGAAAAAGGAAAAGAGAAAAATGTGTATGGATGATTTTGTCAAAATAATTTTGTTTTATATAAATTTTGGTCAAGGTACTTTTTTCTTCGCTACCACGACAAGAAGGCTCGTTGATTGATTTTGTCAATTCCTTACAATTGTTTTCGTAAGTATATCTGCAAAAAATTAAGTATTGATTTTGCCACAAATTAATATTTTTCTAGGACATCGAAACCAAGACCCAAACGAGACCCAAAGATATCATAATCTTTCATATCTAAAAATAAAATAATAAAAAATAATATGCATCCTTTACCGTACTGTTTTTTGAGTGAAACATTCAACAACATTACGAGAAGCGAAAATAGAAATGAGTCATTAAATTGCAACATACTATATGAAACCAATTATATTAATTCCATGAAGATTACAAGCAACTCTTCTTGTTACGTTAGCACACAAATTAATAAATAAATTCTTATATAACTTACCACTTTAATTAGTTTACAATTGCATTCGTTTCTCAGCTCGGTTCTTGTATAAAAAGTGACTTTCTTCTTATTTCAGAACCATTGTATCTTCATCAAACTATTCATTCATTAAGGGAAAAATCAGTTAAGGAGAGAAACATGGAATCGAGAAAAAGTAGAACAATCACAAAAGTTGTTGCTCTTCTCTTGTTTTTCTTGCTTGTTGGTCAGATGGCTGCATTTCGTGTCACGCGGAAGGACTTTCCACGTAAGGGTTGCCTTACGGATGAAGAAGGAGTTACCTCTTGTCCTTATATACGTGAAACGTGGAGTCAAGTTTGGAAGAATATAAAAAGAAACTTTTGGTGTATTGTTACATTCAAACGAATTCCACCTCCACAATAATAGTATCCTAATAATGTAAATCAAGAAGATAAAATTCTTGGTTGCTAGAATAAAATTTGGAGCAATAAAAGCAAATACAACAAACAGCCTCTAGTATTTTTGTCCCTTATGTTATTGATGTCTTTTTTTTATGTATAACTGCGTTGTTTATGGTCATTGAGATCCAAGTAAATAGTTGAGGAAACATAATCATGCAATGGATTCTTTATTCGCCAAAATTAGGTAACAAGTCTCCTACGATTGCTTTCCTCATGGCTATTTGGGTAGTAACGATTTCAAATCAATTAGGAAAATTTGTCACGAGCCTCACCTAATAATTGTGTCTACTAGTATGGGACTAGGTCCTTCATTCTTCACAACATCGACAATAGTAAACAGTATGTAGCTAATGGCTCTTTATCTATAGTAAACAAAGATTGCAACATCAATACTTTAGCAAGCTCATTCACAAGAAACGTATAATTATAAACATAAATTATAAGATAACCAGTAAAAAATATGTCCAATAAAAAAAGGAATTCTATATTTTTGGAACAAACCCACTATATAATTATATACATCTGAAATTGAGAAATTATCCAATCAACTAACTTCTAAGTATCTCTTGCAATCTCACCCAACACTAACTATGATATGTAGTGATGTCCACATCACCCGGATATGAGCCATAATGAGTCGGGTACATTTCCTCTTCGCATACAACTATAAACATTATCTAGTCAGAATTAAGGAAAGTATAGTATATCCATAAAGTCTATACTTTAGGATAAAGCTAAGATAGGTAAAATAATAAAAAGAATACTTAGATAACTTTTAAAAAATAGGATATGATACGACGAAATGCAACCATTTAAATGATACACTATAAATCTAGTATACAGGTCAAACTCAAGGTAAGTTATCCACGTGTGTACAATGTTTATTAGAATATTGATGTTCTATATATGGACAACCATAGGATATTAGGTAGTCAAGTATGTGGTGTATGAGTCCT